>PVJI01004767.1:0-104396 GCA_004026765.1 Micronycteris hirsuta | reverse complement strand
GGGGAGGGGTGGGGCGGGGCGGGGCGGGGCGGTGAGGGGAGGAGAGAGGAGAGGAGAGGGAAGACCAGGAGAAGATACAATCACAGTAGTCCCTCTTTTTCTGTAGTTTTGCTTTTTGTGGTTTCAGTTACCCATGATCAACCACAGTCCAAAAATATTATTGGAAAAATTCAGAAATAAACAATTCACAAGTTTTACATTGTGCTCCATTCCGAGTAGCATGATGAAATTTCTCACCGTCTCGCCCAGCCCCATCCAGATGGGAATCATGCTGTGTCCAAGGTATCTACACTGTATAGGCTCCCGGATCATTAGTCATTTAAGAGGATGTTGGTTTTCAGAGCCACTCTGGCAATATCACAGTTTTTGCTCAGGTAACCTTTACTTTACTTAATAAGGGCCCCAACGTGCAAGCGATGCTGGCAATTCGGGTTTGCCAAACAGAAACCATAAAGTGCTTCCTTTAAGTGAAAAACTATGTGTATATAGGAAAGAACATAGTATATGTAGGGTTTGATACTACCCACAGTTTTAGGTGTCCGTGGGGTGGGGAGGTTGGTCCATATCCCTGGAGGGTAAGGGAGGACTGCTGCAACTGACAGCGTCAGGAATGAAAGGTCTTATAAGGACAAAAAGCTTAACAGCAAAATTTTAACAACTTATGCAATGGTTAAATCCCTTGAAAATCACAACTTACCTAAACCGACACAAACGAAAAAAGCTTAGGAAATATTGATAGCCCTATATTTCTTAAATAAATTGGATGCATAATTAAAATTTTTCCTGCAAAGAAACCTCTGGTCCCAAATGGCTTCACTAGAAAATTTTATTAAACATTTAAGGAAGAAAGAATTCAAATCTTACCCAAACCCTTTCATAAATTATAGGATGAGGGAATACTTTCTGACTTGTTTCATGAAACCAGCTTAAACTTGATACCAAAACCTTGATGACAAACACATAACAAGAAAGTAAAATTACAGTCCAGAATAGATTGTGTTTCCAGAAGGGAAACATTATCAGTTGAGAAAGTAACTTTTTTTCATAAGAAGTAGTACTTATTTGAAAGTTAGTGTTTCTTGTAATTGCAGAAAGGCATCCCATATTGGTAAATTCCACTCAGTAAAATGTCTTCTCTTGTTGATCAATGGGTTGTCTCCTCAAGGACTGCTTTTATTGTGCAAAATTGTGGCAGAAATTAAGCAAGCACTGGAAAGTTAAATCGTGTTTGTGTGTGTGTTTGTATTGGTGGGAGTGTCATGGATTAGGACTGTGAGTACTTTATTTGTAATTCATTGATTATCAGAAGTATTGCAGTGATACCCTAAAATGGTAACATTGAAAGTTCTTTCTCTTTTTGGCCTGTGTTTATGATATATTGACATTGCATGCTAATCTTTGAAATATGTTCATGTAAATGTTTATTTTTTGTTGGCTCATTTATTGCTAAAATATGGTAATACCCAAAGTCCAAAAAGCAGGGTCTCTGTGAAGCACTGGGTAATTTTAAGGATTTCAGAAAATTTGAATTTAATACATTCTGAGCATGTGCCTCTTTGAAAAAATACCTTATTTTTAGAGCAACTTTAAGTTTACAGCAAAACTGAGCAGAAGATAGTTCTCATATACTCCCCCACCTCCAAACACTCATAGCCTCCCCCATTATCAACATCCTCCACCAGAGTGGTGCATTTGTGAGAACCGATGAACCTACGCTGACACAGCGTTACCACCCGAAGTTCATAGTTGACACTAGAATTCACTCGCTGTTGTACATTTTATCATTTGAACAAATGTATAATGACATCTATACACTGTTACATTATTATACAGAATATTTTCACTGCTGTAAAAATCCTCTGTGCTCTAGTTATTTCTCCCTCCTCTCTACCCCCTGGCAAAGGCTGATCTTTTTACTGTCTCACAGTTTTGCCTTTTTCAGTACGTCATACAGTCGGAATCATTACAGTATGTAGCCTTTTCACTTGGTATCTTTTACTTAGTAACATGTATTTAAGATTTTTCTACATTTTCTTTTATGGACTGATTATTTTACTCCTAAAAACATTTCATCATCTGAACGAATTACAGTTTATTTACCTATTTACCTACTAAAGGATGTCTTGGTTGCTTCCAAGTTTTAGCAATTATGAATATAGATTTGACACTATAAATATCCATGTGCATGTTTTGTGTGAACTTAAATTTTCAACTCCTTTGGGTGAATACCAAGAATCATAATTGTTGAGTTGTATACTAAGAGTATGTTTAGTTTGTAAGAAGCTGCCAAATTGTCTTCCAAAGTGACTGTATCATGTTGCACTTCCATCAGCAATGAATTAGAGTTCTGTTGGTCCATATCCGTGCCAGAGTTTTATCAGATTTTTTTATCAAATATGTCTTTTGCAAATATTTTCTCCCAGTCTGTGGTTTGTCATTTCATTCTCTTGACAGTGTCTTTCACAGAGAAGAAAATTTTAATTTTAATGAAGTTCAGTTTATAAATTCTTTTGTTCATAGATTTTCCCTTTGGTGTATCTAAAAAGTCATTACAAAACCCAAGGTCATCTGGATTTTCTCCTACGTTATCTCCTAGTTTTACAGCCTTGTGTTTGACATTTAGGTCTGTGATCCATTTTGAATTAATTTCTGTAAGGGGAGGAAAGTCTGTGTCTGATTTATTCTGTTGCATGTGCATGTTAAATTGGTCCAGGACTGTTTTTTGAAAAGACTATCATTGCTCCATTTAATTGTCTTTGATCCTTCGTCAAAGTTCAGTTAATTCTATTTATATGGGTCTATTTCTGGAATTTCTGTTTTGTTGCATTAATCTATTTGTGTATTATTTCACCGACATCATACTGTCTTGATTTCTGTAGCTTTATAGTAAGACTTAAGGTCAGCTGGTGTCAGTCCTCCGAATTTGTTCTAGATCATGTGGGCTATTCTGTTTCTTTGCCTCTCCATATAAACTCTAGAATCTATTTGACTATATTTACAAAATAACTTGCTGGAGCCCTGGCTGGTGTGGCTCAGTGGATTGAGCGCGGGCTGGGAACCAAGCGGTCCTGGTTCGATTCTCAGTCAGGGCACATGCCTGGGTTGCAGGCCAGGTCCCCGTGAGGGCCATGTGAGAGGCAACCATACATTGCTGTTTCTCCCTCTCTTTCTCCCTCCCTTCTCCTCTCTCTAAAAATAAATAAATAAAATATTTAAAAAAAATAACTTGCTGGGATTTGACTGAAACTGGATTGAATATATAGATCAAGTTTGGAAGAACCGACATCTTAACAATGTTGAGTCTTCTTATTCCATGAACAGTGAACATCTATTTACTTAGCTCTTTGGTTTTGTTCATCAGAGTTTTAGAGATGTCTTCATATAGAGCTTGTACATATTTTTTAGATTTATAGCTCAGTATTTCACTTTTGGGGGGTGGTAATACAAATGCTAATGTATTTTAAATTTTAAATTCTACTAATTTATTGCTAGTATAAAGAAAAGCAATTGACTTTAATACAAGTTCTGTCCAGAAAGTATCTAGCCATGTACTATGAAAAACAGAGACATTTATCTAAGAAGACACGAGAGATAAGAAACATTGTACATGGGAAAAATGACACCTCAGTCCCATCCAAAGTAGACACCTTGGGACTTCATATAGTTCTCCCAGCATCATTAGCAACTGCAACATGATGTTCCTTCTGCTCTCATAGCAGAAACCATGGGATGAATTTTGCCATGACACATTTCATGACAACATCTGTGTCAAAATCTTGGGCATAGTAGTTTTTGGAATCCCCAGATCTGCTAGTAGTTCTTGCACCGTCAGTCACTGATCTTAGTTGATTGTAGCCCATATATGATCAATATTGTCAGGTGTTCTGCTCGTTGCAGGACTTCCAGAATATGGATCACTTTCAACAGATTCTTGACCATCTTTGAAGCATTTGTACCACACTTTTATTTGCACAGCACTCATTGCATCATCCCTGAAAGCCTTCTGAATCATCTAGATAGTTTCCGTGGAGGAATGTTCAAGCTTAACACAAAATTTGATTCAGATTCATTGCCGCACTTGCTCAGTCACTTTGAATGTGATGGCCACACAGTACACATGCTCACTCAATGACATCTACCACCCCCACTGACTAGTAAGTACAGTGCAGCCATCATTGTTCGTGCATGTGCATGCCAGTCCACTGTCCTTGGTTGCTGGGTTACATCGATTTTGCACAAGCTTTCTCATTATATTAACAATGACTGGACTTTTTCTGAACAGACCTCATATATTAACCTTGCTATAATTGTTTGTTAGTTCCAGGAGTATTTTTTGTTTTTGTTATTGATTATTTTGCACTTTCTACTTAGAAGACCATGTCATCTGTGAACAAAGACTATTTTATTCTTCCTTTCTGACCTGCATAATTTTTATTTAATTTTCTTATCCTGTTTCATTAACTAAGATTCCAGTGTGACATTGAGAAGGAGTTGTGAGAAAGAACATCAATGCTGGCTTTGCACTGAAGGGAGAAAACTTATTTGGATCCTTTGAGGTAGATTGGTTCAGGTCCAAGGCCTTAAGATGCCTGGAACATTTCTGGTGATGGAGGATGTGGTGAGGGTATTGAGGGTGTCCGCACATGAGGCAAATGAGCTGACCAGTAAGAATACCTAGAATGGATCTGAGTTTGACAGGAGTTTTAAGCTAGTTGATTATCCTTGAACCTTCCACAGGGTCTCATTGAAAGCTATAGCCCAGTGTCTCCTATGCTGAAGAGACTTTAGAAAAGGACTGGCACATACTTGGAGAAATACATAATAAGATAGCATTGTTTCTTCTCCTCTCATCTATACTCATTATTGCCCACTGCTTATGCCCAGTAAGTTTGATAGAGCCCAGCAGAGAGCTCCTGAGGGTCACCTGAAGCAAAAGGGTGGCAAACTAAGGAAGGTGCATGAAAAAATTAGATGGACTTATGAGAGACAGTGTTTCATTTTTTTTAGCTAAAATTTATTTATTTTTAAGTATACTTTATTGATTATGCTGTTATAGTTGTCCCATTTTTTTCCCTTTGTCCTTCTCCACCCAAGGACCCTCTTTCCCTCCAGAAATCCCCCATCCTTACCTTGTGTCCATGGTTTGTGCATGTAAGTTCTTTGGCTTCTCCCTTTCCTGTACTATTCTTAACATCCCCTGTGTATTTTGTACCTACCAATTATGCTTCTTGATTCCCACATCGTTTGTCCCTTTCTCCTCCTTCCCCCTCCCAGCTGATAACCCTCCACATGATCCCTATACCCATGACTCTGTTCCTGTTCTGGTTGTTTGCTTAGTTTGTTTTTGTTTTTGATTTTTAGATGCAGTTGTTGATAATTGTGACTTTGTTCTCATTTTACTATTCATAGTTTTGATCTTCATTTTTTCTTAAATAAGTCCCTTTAACATTTCATGTAATAATGGCTTGGTGATGATGCATTCCTTTAGCTTTACCTTGTCTGGGAAGCACTTTATCTGCTCTTCAGTTGTAAATGATAGTTTCGCTGGATAGAGTAATCTTTGTTGTAGGTACTTGGTTTTTGTCACTTTGAATACTTCTTGCTAGCCCCTTCTTCCCTGCAAAGTTTCTTTTGAGAAATCAGCTGACAGTCTTATAGTAACTCCTTTGTAGGTAACTCTCTGCTTTCCTCTTGCTGCTTGTAAAATTCTTTCCTTATCTTTAACCCTTGGAATTTTAATTATGACGTGTCTTGGTGTGGTCCTCTTTGGGTCCAACTTGATTGGGACTCTCTGTGCTTCCTGGACTTGCATGTCTATTTCCTTCACCAAATTAGGGACCTTTTCTTTTATTATTTTTTCAAATAGAGTTCCAAGTTCTTGCTCTTTCCCTTATCCTTCTGGTACCCCTATGATGTTAATGTTGGACCTTTTGAGGTTGTCCCAGAGGCCACTTATACTACTCTCACTTTTTTGGATTATTTTTTTCTTCTTGTTGTTCTGATTGCTAGTTTTTTGCTCCCTTATGTTATAAATCATTGATTTGATTCTTGGCTTCATCCATTCTACTGTTGTTTCCCTGTAAATTGTTCTTTATTTCAATTAGTGAATCCTTTGTTTCTGACTAGATTTCTTTTTATGCTGTTGAGAAGAAGTTCCTTGAGAATCATTGTAATCAGTGCTTTGAACTCTGCATCTGATAGATTGCTTATCTCCATTCAGCTTAGCTCTTTTTCTGGAGTTTTGATCTCTTTTTTCATTTGGGTCATGCTTCTTTGTCTCCTCATTTTGGCAGGCTCCCTGTGTTTGTTTCTGTGTATTAGGTAGAGCTTCTTTGACTCCATATCTTGGTAGTGTGGCCAAATGTACTAGATGTCCTGTAGGGTCCAGTGGCACAGCCTCCCCTGTCACTCAAGCTGGGTATTTGAGGTGAGTCCTTCATGTGGACTGCGTGCACCCTTCTCTTGTAGTTGAGCCTTGCTGCTGTTGGCAGATCAATGGGAGGAATTTATTCAGGCCAGTCAGCTGCAAGGATTGGCTGTGACCACATACCGCTAACCTCCACCTTCCATGGAGGATCAGCTGTACGGGGGCAGGGTGGTGTTCATAAGTGGTCTGTAGCTGTCCACCAGGTGCACTAATCCTGGCTCCTGGATGGTACATGCCAAGGTGAAGGCTGCCCTTCCTGAGCTATAAAGCAATCTGAGAAGGCTGCTATTTAGGCTGGGTTTGGGGATTCCCAGGTGAAACCAAGTTGTGGAGCTAATCTGGCTACTGCTAGTACTGGGCCTGGGGCTCACTGAGGCCAGATGTTTCTTGTTTGAGAGGATTTAGGAAGTTGTGAAGCTTGAATCAAGACCCACCATTCATATGGAAAAGCAGCTTGGGTGGGCCTGTAAGTTGGGTGGGGCAGTCTCTGAGGATCTCTAAGGGTCAAACAGTGTTAGCCAGTTTGATGCAGTCTCGAATGTGGCACCAGCCTGCTGGCTCCATGGACCTTGGGGGGAGGGTTCAGAAAAGGGACTATTGCCTCTACTTGCCCTGATGCCAGACACTTCCGCCTCGCCCAGTATGCCTCTGTTACCCTTCAAGCTGCCACCCTGGTGCTGGAGCTCAGAGGGAGTCAGTCTGAGTAAGTGAGTCCATGTGTGTTTTTGTTCTAAGAGGAACTGCTTGGGGCTCTAGCATTTTCTTCCACTGACTCAGTCCCCACTGGGTCTTGCAGCCAGAAGTTGTGGGGCCTTATCTTCCTGGCAGTGGAACCCTGGGTTGGGAGGCCTGGTTTGGGGGGAGGCCTGGTTTGGGGGTAGGCCTGCTCACTCCTTCAATATCCCTCCCAAATTTTCATTATCCACACTTGGGTGAGAGACCAGCCTGTTCTGCATCTGTGCCCTTCCTACCAGTCTTGATGGATGTGGTTTCTTTAATCCCATAGTTGTCAGACTTCCATTCAACTTGATTTCTGATGGGTCTGAGTGATGGTTGTTCTATGTTTTAGTTGTAATTTTGATGTGGTTGTGCGAAGAGGTGAGTGATGTTTGTCTGGGCCACCATCTAGACCTGAAGCTGAGAGACAATGTTTTAAAACCTCTATTAAATAGCTGGGGAAAACTTCAAAGGGAGCTAATTTCAAGCATAAATGCAGAGGAGACACATAGCACATAATTTGGATTATACATGCAAATACAGACACTCAAGGAACATCTAAACAATATCACTGGTTTGACAGACACCTTCACATCTGATTGTGCTCAGTGAGTTGTTATTTAGGTAAGCTGAGTTAGGAGACAAGCCAGTTTGCATATAACCTCACTTCTGCTGTTATTGTATCTCTAAGGTATTACAATTTAAAAATATTATTGTTTGCACTCCATCCCTAATTTACCAAATTAAGGATTTTTAGAGATTAAAAAAATACAAAATAAGAGAACTTAATTGTGTGTAACCAGTCTATACTTCCTTCCTTGCTCCCTCCCTTCTCCCTCCTTTCCTTTCTTTCACCCCTTGTTCTCTCTCTTTCTTCCATAGAAGAAAGCTTACATTTATTAAACACCTACCACATGCCTAGCACTTTCACATATATTTAATAAGTGCTGACAAAGGTTAACATAATAAGGCATAGTGCTTAACAGCCTATACTCAAAAGTCAGCTTGATTACATTAAAATCCAGGCTCCACCCATATTAACCAAGGTTGACTATGGCACAGACAATGCTACATTTACGTTTCCTTTTGGGCAAACAGAAGGACTAGGTGACTCTTGCAACTAGATGGTATCCTGTGACTACTTTTAGCTCACAGGATGTGAGCAGGAGTTTTATGTATCACTTCCAATTTGAGATAGTTGTCTATCTAATGTGACTTCCTACATTCTGGGCCCTTGACTCCATCTCTTCCTGCTGGCTGGATCATGTTGGTGTGTTACTGAAAGTGCAAGACAGCAGAGTCCCAATAAGGAGGGAGCCTAGGTCCCTGAAACAGTACTTAGAAGAAAGCTGCCCAGGAGAGCTACTTAAACTTTGTATGAGAACTAGACTTTGTATGAAACTGAAATTCATCTTTTTGCATGAAGCCACTGGAGCTTTGCAATTGTTTTAACATTAGTTAATGCTGTTTATCCTGACCAATATATTACATTGGGAAAATTCCTTAATATTGCTAAGCTTCAGTTTCATCATCTATAAAATAGAGATAAAATTAACACCTACTTCATAGAGTCATCACAAATATTAAAAAATGGGTAAAGCACAACTCTATTAATTACAATAACTCTATAAAAAGTAATTTTTATGTGTGATTTTACAAATTAAGAGACAAAGGCATAGAAATACTAGGTAGGTTGTGTTAGTCAAGATTCTTTTGTTGGTTGTTTAAGTGAACAGGTGATATTTTGGTCTTAGTTACTAGGAATTTCAATGGACGAATCTGGGTTTTACTCATACCTAGATCTAAAGAGTTCAATGATGTCATAAGTGCTCCCTCTACCTCTCTCTCTAAACACACCCTCAGCTCTTTTTCCTTTCATGGCTTAATTCTCAGGTGTACTCTGGCTCAGTAGCAAAAATAGCCCCCCTAACTGAATTCTCTTTTTCCGCCTTGCCTGGTTCACATGTCCGTCCTTGCAGAGAATAGCTTAGAGGTACTGACCACCCTGCTCTTGCACCCAACCTATGGCAGGGTAGGTTGTGATATAAAATGTATTGCTCCCCAGACTGCACGCTAGCAGGGTAGGAGGACTTTGTAAAGAAAAATAGAGGTGCTATGATCCAAAGACCAGGTATGCAAGCAAAAGCAGCTTAGAGGCACTGTAAATGTTGTCAGAAGTCTACGTATCATAGCCCGCACTTCACCAAGGCTTATGAGAATCTGAGCCAAGCGGCCACAAACAGACGTTTTGGTTGGCGATAGACTAACTTTGTGATTAGTAAGTATCTTGAGTTTGTCTCCAAAATACATCTAAAAGTTAGATGGAAGGAATGATACGGTCAGACATTTGACAGAGTTTTAGGCATCCAAATTGAAGCTCTTCCTGAGAAGAGAGCTGCCTTGTCTTAACTGTACTCTAAAATTATAATCATAATGAGTGTTGATTTGTTCATTGGCTCCTACTGTTTGTAAAGTGAGGAATACAGCATATGTATGTATATGTGTGTGTGTGTGTGTGTGTATACTTCCTAAGATTCAGCCATCATCTTTAATAAAAACATTAACACCTTTGGCATGTGTTTTAAGCAACAGAATATACTCTAATTAGATCTGCAAAAGCTGTTACCTTGATGACCAGATACACTAATTACCTCATCAGTTATTGATTTTATAATTATAAGGGAAGATGCTGTAACTTTCAAATGATCTGGACTGAAGTCTACCCCTGAGTTCAGGGGCTCTAACTGAGCCCCAGCCAGTAGGTGTTTACACTGTCCTTGTACACACAGTAATTAGCGGCGTGTCTCCATCCCCGAGGCTTTCCAATTAAACTACTTCATAGTCATACCAAAAAAGATCCAAATCACTAATCCCACCATGGTAAAAAAATGAATTATATTCAGTTGTTTATTAATTAAAGTATCTTAATTTTAATCAGTAGGCATTATCTGTAGATTTTTCTTAATGGCTATGACAATTTGCGCAAAATGTTGTACAAAGAGTTGTTAGTTGAGGAGATAATCACCTTTGTTTTCCCTTATATGGACTTTATAAAGAAATACATTTAACTCCGTTATGCTGTGCACTTGCTTTTAGAACATGTCACACACGCAGTCACTTTCTGTAGGTAGGCTCCAGCATTTTACCACGTGCACATTCAGGTTGGCAGTGTGTCTCTTCTCTTTGTAACACTCACAGGCCTTAGGACCGTACTTTACATGATCAAATACAATACATGTCTCTCACCTCTTCATATATCAGGAGTGATGGCTGGACACTCAGAGACCTGCTACTGTGCAACTGTGTACCTAGTCTTTGAATTCCTTGGTCATCTCTCCTGGTCCGCGTTCTGTGGCCTATTGGCTCATATCTTGACACTATCAACAAGCAGCCCATAGTCAGGGAGGCCTCATTGTTTAAGTAGGGTTTTGTTTTTTTTTTTTTTTTTTTTATGTTTTGAACTGAAACTTTGACTTTCTGTAACTTTTACCTGTTAGTGTAATGGACCTAAAATGACCCCTTGGAAGGACACAATACAAATCTAAATGCTTTTCACATTACATTGTTGAAGATGAAAGTTCATAAATATGCTTGCTTATACTTGATATACTATCAAATACAATATAATACATAATATAATATAATATCATGAACAAGTTTGGGATAAGAACTCAGTGATTTGAATTTAAGCCCTGCCTCTGCCACTTCCCACCTGGATTGTTTCTAGCAGACCATTTAGACTTAAGCTTGAGTTCACTTATCTAGATTTCAAAGACAGTAATATTAGTTCTATTTATCTTACAAAAATTTATTTTTAACTCAAGTTAATGGTTGTATAATTTTATACCACCAATTTCACTTTCCATAAGTAGATTTTATTGAGTTTTGAGAAAAATAGAACTATGTACCTACCATCACAGTCAAGATGTCTGAAATGTTCTTGTTTCCCTTGAATTCAGTTCCCTTAACCGCTTAACCAATTTCTGTCTTTATAGTTTTGTCTTCCCCAGATTGTCATATAAATGTAATTATAAAGTATGTGGCTTTAGTATCTGGCTTCTATCAGCATGATGCTTTTGATATTCATTCATCCTGTTGCATGAACTTATAAATCTTTCTCTTTATTGCTAGGTATTACTCCATTGTGTGTATGTTCTGCAAATTGTTTACTGATTCATCAGTTGGTGGACTTTGGGGTTGGTCCAGTTTTTGGTTATAAACATTTGTGTATAGGTTTTATGGTTATATGTCATAAGTTCTCTTGGGTAAATATCTAAGAGTGGGATTGCCGTGTCCTACAATAATAAAGTGTCTGACTTCATTTTTGATGTTTAACCCCTTTTTTCCCCTACATCCTTCTCCTCAAACCATAAAAAAGCCCATGTACTCCTTCATTTGGTATTAATGGAGAAGTTCAAACTATTCTGAAACCTTCAACTTGGTCCTATATCCTAATCACAATAAAAATGAAGTCATCAGCCCTCCCCTTGTTTAAGTCTCATTGGACAGTCTTGAGTGTGTGCCCTGCTCTCACCAGAAAGTCTCATTTTGTGAGTAATAAACTTTCTCATGTTCTCTTGGTGTATATGCGACATCACTTGCCTTGACATCTGAACCAGTTTTGGTAAGGGGGCATTGATCCTGTCTTCGGCAAAACTATCAAAAACTAATGAGCATGGTTCATTATAAGAAAATGGGTTTAAAATTATAAGGGTTTAACTTGATAAGAAAACGCCAACTCTCTTCTGAAATATCTGTACCATTTGTATTTCTGCCACCACCATGTGAGAGAATTCCAGTTCTCCGTGGCTCTGAATTCTCATTGACACTTAGTATTTTCAGATTTTTATCATTTTAGTCAGTCCAGTTATGTATATGTATATGTGTGTGTGTATATATAAACCTCGGTGAGAATACATGTACATATGTATATATTATATGTGTGTATATACATATATATAAACCTCAGTGAGAATATGTATATGGTTTTAGTCATTCCAGTTATGTATATGTGTGTGTGTGTGTGTGTGTAAACCTCAGTGAGGATATATGTATATATGTATATGTATGTATATACACATATATAAACCTCAGTGAGAATATGTATATGGTTTTAGTCATTCCAGTTATGTATATGTATGTGTGTGTGTGTGTGTAAACCTCAGTGAAGATATATGTATATATGTATATGTATGTATATACACATATATATAAACCTTAGTTAGAATATATATATAGTGTATGCATATTCTCACTGAATATATATATATATATGTGTGTATATATATATATACTGTGTATATATACATATATTCTCACTGAGGTTTTATTTTGCATTTCCCTAATAACTAATGATATTGAGCATTTCCCCAAGTACTTGTTTACAGCCATTTGCAATTCCTGCATCTTTTTTGGTAAAATTTCTATTCAAACCATCTGGCTATTTTCATTTGGATTGTTTTTTATCTTATTGAGTTTTAAGATTTCTTAGATATATACAGGTCTTTTTAGAAATGTTTTGCAAATATTTATTTCCAATCTGTGTTTTGTCTTTTAATTTTATTGTCAATGTCTTGCAACAAAGAGAAATTTGTATTTTATTTTATGGTTTGTGCTTTTTGTGTCATCTAAAAATATTTACCTATTCCAAGGTCACATTTATTTTGTTTTCAGAACTTTTAGAGTTTTCTATTTTACATTTAGATCTGTAATATATTTTTAGCCAATTTTATATGATTCAAGGTAATGGAGTAAGAGTCGAGATATTGTCTCAATTTTGTTTCAGTTGTGCATATGGATGTCCAATTGTACAGTAAAACTTCTTGGGAAAAATGTCCATTCTCATTGAATTACTTGAAAACTTTGTTAAAAATCAGTTGACTGTATATGTATGTGTCTATTTCTGGACTTTCTGTTCCTCTCCATTGATACTACCCTTATGCTAATACTGTATGGTCTTGATAATGTAGTTTTATATAAACTTAAAATCAGATAGAATGAGTTTTCCATCTTTATTCTTTGCTTTCAGAATAGGTTTATTGTATTTCCATATGAATTTTGGAATCACTTTGCAAATTTTCTAAAAAAATGTTTCCTGGGATTTTTTTTTTAAAGATTTTATTTATTTATTTTTAGAGAGAGGAGAAGGGAGGGAGACAGAGAAGGAGAGAAATAGCAATGTATGGTTGCCTCTCATATGGCCCTCACAGGAGACCTGGCCTGCAACCCAGGCATGTGCCCTGACTGGGAATCGAACTGGGACCGTCTGGTTCCCAGCCCACGCTCAATCCACTGAGCTACACCAGCCAGGTGTTTCCTGGGATTTGATTGGTACTATTTTGAATCTATAGACCGATTTGAATAGAATTGATATCAAAACAATATTGAATCACTTCATTCTTGACCAAGTACCTCTCTCCACTTTATTAGCTTTCTTTAACTTATATCTGAAATATTTTATAGCTTTCAGTGTACACATATTGCACATAGTTTGTTAGTTCTACCCCGTTCATGTTTTTTCTTTTTTTGATGTTATTGTTAGTGACAGTATTTATTTGATTTCACTTTCCAATTATTCATAATTAGTATAAATATAATTGATTTCTTAAAATATTGTATAATGACTTGTATAATACAACCTTAATGAACTCATATCTATTCTAATAAATATTTTTATAAATACCTTGGAATTTTCTAAGTAGATAATTGTGTTAGGTGAAATAAAAATGGTCTTACTCCTACATTGCCAATCTGAATGATATTTCTTTCTCTTCCTCTCTTTATCTCTTCCTTCCTCCTTTCCTTCCTCCCTCTCTTCCTCCCTTCCAATTTATTGCACAGGGTAGCACCTCCAAATAATCCAGATTAATGGGTTGAAAGGGAAAATCCTTGCCTGGTTTTTGGTCTTAATGGCATTTCATTTAGCCTTTTACTGTTAACCTGCTGTTAGCTGTGGGTTTTTCAAAATGTCCTTTATGAGAGGAATAAAGTTCTTAGTTCACTAAGTTTTTCCCTTCTTATTTTTACCATGGATGGATATGGCATTTTATTAAATGCTTATCCTTCACCTATGGAAATGATCTTTTGTTTTTTATTCTTGGATGTGTTAATATAGTGATCTACATTGATTTTTTCAATTGTTGATTCAACTTTTTTGTCGCATTACATATAACTTAGTCATGATGTACTTCCCTAAATATTGTTTAATTTGTTGTCATCATACTTTGTAAGAAGATTTGCACCTGTATACTTGGGAAATACTGGGGTAGAGTCTTCTTTCTTGTGTTGTCTTTGTCTGGTTTTAGCATCCGTGTGCTGGCCTCATGAAAAGAATTGGGAAGTGAACTTATTTCTTCTAGTTTCAGAAAGAGTTTGCATAGAATTAATATTATTGCTTTCTTATACATTTGTTAGATTTTACTAGTTAAGTCATCTCTACTATAGTTTTCTTTGTGGAGTTTTATAATTGTGAATTAAATTTAATAGATACAAGAATATTCATATTATTATTTTTTGGATAAATTTAAACATTGGCAGTATGTATATTTTCAAGATTTGGTCCTTCTCAGCTAAGTTATATATTTATATACATAGATTTGAATAAAAGTCATTATCCTTTTAATGTTTACAAAACTTACATTGATGTCCTCTCTTTTACTCCCGATATTGGCATTTGTGTCTCTTCTCTGTTTTCCAGATTAGCCTGGCTAGAGGCAAAAAAAAAATAAAATAAAATAAAATTCAATATTTGTCTAATAAAATTCAATTAGAAAAATTATCACAGGTATATGATTGGTGAAGAGCTAAATTCCTTTACTTCATAAAGAATTCTTTCAATGGAGGAGTACTGTAATCACCATGATAACAGGAAAAAATTGATCTATTCATACCTGGAATTTCCTATCTTTTGAGGGTGAAAATAATTACAATAAAGGGAAATTAATGTTATACCAGGAACAGATAAAAAATGTGACTGAATCTAGACCTCTTGAGAAAATATGCTAGATATGCTAATTTAATGTCCTTACTATGAGAAATAATGGAGAGGGTGGTGTACAAGTGCAGAATAGCAGAGAGGGAAGTGACAAAGGGAGATGGTACTTGTGTGAGCATTTCTCTGATAATACAGAACTTAGATAGGGATTGTTAGGCACCATCTTTAGAATCCGCTTGACATAGGGTCCTGGTCTTCCACTTATAAGTTATGTTACTTTGAACAAGTTATTTAATGTCAATAAGCTTAGTTTCCTCACATGTAAAATAGTGATAATAATGCCTACCTCATAAAACTATTGCAAGGAATACATAATTATATAAAAAGCAGGTACTATTGTACTTGACAGAACATTGTAGCACTAATAAGAGTAGTAGCCATAGCTAATATTTATTGAGCACTGTGCAAGGAATTTTATACTCATCTCATTGCATTTGTGCAATAATCCTAAGAGAAACGCACTGTAATTGCTAAGTAAGCAATAGCTTTATTGACATATAAACTGGGTAGGATGGTGGTGATGTTCTCTATTTCAAATGTCTGCTTATAGTGTTCATAGCTTAAATTTCTGTATTGTGTTTTCTGTAAATTTGCAGCTTTTGGGCCTTTGCTCTCTCTAAGAATGACACTACTCATCACAATATTGAAGGACTCCTAACATGGGGTCTAATGGTATTACTTACTCTCTATTTCAGTAAAACCACTAAATGAGTACAATCATTGATTTTCTTGGGACAAATATACATAAGCATGAAAATCTATATATGCATATATTTCACACATACATATTATTAACTAGGTCAAGTCCAAATATCAATTCAACTCTACTTATGTGACCTGAAACCTGATAAGAGATTTGAGATGCATAAAAGAAGTACAGGTGCTACAGATACTCTGTGTTGGCTAACCCAGCTCACATTCATCTCAACTCACTGGCCTCTACTCAACTCATCCTCACCTCTACTAAAGAGCCAGAAAAAAGCAAAATACAAACTTTTATAGCCTCCCTTCAGATAGAATAAGGCATGTAGCACACTTCTGACCAATGAGATGTTAGTGGAGGCCTGATGTTCACCTTATAAGAAAATTTTCTTTTCTTGACAAAAGAAACAGAGGCTGCTAAAACAAACCAAGTTTCTTCTCTTCTGCCTTGAACTTGAGACGATGGCCATCATATTGCAATCATGAAGCTTTGTGCATATAAATGAAAGCCAGCATGCAAGGCAAGAGAAGCTACAGAAAATAGAAAGAGCTGATATTACTGAAAGCAGTTGATTTTGTAGAATATCCAACTTTTTCTCATTGTCTAAAGGGCTGCAACATTGTCTTACATCTTTCAACATCCTAAAGAAAAGCATAATTTCCTCCCGATGAATTGAGTTTCCTCTTGCTTGTAGTTGTAAAAGCATTTCTTACATATGTAAGACATGATTGTTCAAGGGACATAGGAAATCATGGCCTTTCACAGTCCTTAATCGCCCAGGTAATGGCAGCGGTGTGTGCACAAATCATCCAACATTTCCTGCGAAAGGGGAAAAATAAACAGTGAAAAATCAAAGTGAACAAAACTCAGGCATTCAATATAAATAAAGATATAAAAATTTAAAAATTCAAATGAGCTCTAGGTAGAAAAATAAACACCAATACTTAGCACACCATCTCATACACTTTTACACTTTTGCTGCCAGCCCTTACAGAGAACTAGGACAGGTTGGGTGAAACTGACAAGACTGTTATTATGAGAAAATTAACACCATGTTTGAAAAATTATATAATACGTCAGACTACCACTTACAGGATACGTACCTAATGGTGCCCCCTGAAGGTGAGGAGGCATTCTTAAGAAAGGAATCCTCTTGGAGAGAGAAGCAGATTTCAAGAAGGGAGAAGTATTAGGAAATGGTAAGGAAGGAAAAATGGGAAAGAACAGGAGTTGGGTGGACTTAGGATCTTACAAAGTGAAAGGAAAAACAAACCAACAAACAAGGCAAACAATTGATTGCCACACAACCTTTCCACTCAATGTTCCCTTCAAACCATGGGCTTCACTTACCTGTTAAAAGAAAAAGACTTTCATTTGACTCTCATATTAAGACCCAATTCTATTGCCTATACAAGAGATTCCCAAAGGAAAAAAGAAAAAGACAAAAATAAAAGTATGACAGGAAAATAAAATCAGTAAGAATGCAGGGCATAGATATTGCGATTAGACAAATAGAACTCAAATCATATAGTATTTGAAGTGATAAAAAGGGATACTTTTTAATGTTAAAAGTACAATTTAAATAAAAGCGCAAGTAAACATATATAAAGACAACAGTTATAAATATTTATGTACCTAATAACAAAAGAATCACCTTTATAAAACAAATAGTAGAAAGACACACAGAAACACACTAATAATAGGAGAAACCACTAGGTACAACATAGATCAGATTCACAAAAAATAAATAAGGATTTGGGAAATCTAAACCACACAATGAATGAGGCAGATCTATGGATAGATACAGGACATTACACACTGGTAATAAAGAATATACCTTATTCTCAAGCACATATGGTACATTTGCAAACATTGATCATAATTAAAAAACTCCAGAAAGTTACATGAGTAGAAATATTACAAAAACCATTTTTCATCGCAATGCAATAAATTACAAATATTAGTATAGTTTAAAGAAAAGTTTTTTCATTGAGAAATTTAAAGACCTTTTGATATGAGATGAAAGCAAATGAAAAAATAATAGATAAAAGTAGAAAATCAGAAAGAAAATAATAAAGCAATAAATCTAATGAATAAATAAAAATCTTGATTTACTTTTAATTAAAAAAATAGAAAACCATTGGATAACTTAAACTGAAGATCTTCAAACATGAAGATGGAAGAGTCTTATTTCCTCATTCTCAGGCAATGGAGACAAAAACAAACAAACAAACAAACAAATGGGACTACATCAAATGAAAAGATTTTGGAAATAAAAGAAACTATCAAAAAAAAATGAAGACAACCCATTGATTGGGAGAACATATTCACCAATGAATCTGATAAGGGGTTATTATCCAAAATTTATAAAGAACTTATAAAACTCAACACCCCAAAAATCCAATTAAAAAATGCACAAAGGACCTGAATAGACACTTCTCCAAAGAGGACATACAGATGACCAATGGACATTTGAAAAGATGTTCAACATCACTAATTATCAAAGAAATACAAATTAAAAACCCAATGAGATATCATCTCACACCTGTCAGAATGGTCATCATCAATAAATCAACAAACAACAAATGTTGGAGAGGATGTGGAGAAAGGGGAACTCTTTTACACTGTTGCTGGGAATGCAGATTGGTGCAGCAGTATGGAGATACCTCAAAAAATTAAAACTGGCGATGTGGAACCCACATGAACCTCAATCCAGGACTGAACAGATAATACACCAGTTGGTGGAGAAATTACCACAACAAACAACTGAAGAAGAGTGAGAGAGAAGCCTCAAAACCTTGTTTACACAGAAGAATCAGCTTCAACACAACTTGTCCACACCTGCACAACAGAATACAAGGTGTGGTGGATGGAGTGACCCTCAGTAAACCAGCTGGAGGAAAGGACCTACCAAAGAAAGACTCAACAACAACCAAAACCCAAAGACATACAGAGAGCCAGCATAAATGACAGTCTAGGACCAAAGAGCTCAGGAGATTAAGGAGACTGCACCACTGAATCTCACAGGTATTCTACCACAGAAGTTCATACTATAAACCCAGAGAGTCAGAACAGATCAATTTAAGAAACAGAGGCTAGCAAGAAGAGTTCCACAAACAATGGGGAGACAAAGAAACAATCCCCAAATGAAAGGAAAGGAGGAAGCCCCAGAAAGAATGGTAAATGAAACAGAGGCAAGTCAACTGTCAGATATTGAGTTCAAAGCATATTGAGTTCAGGAAGCTCAATAAGCTTGATGAGCTCACAGAGAATTACCAGAAACTACAGGGAAACTACAATGAACTCACTGGAAACTATATCAACATGAAAAAGGAAATAGAAACTATCCACAAGGGCCAAGAGGAAATGAAGAATACAATATCTGAACTGAAGAACACAATAGAAGGAATCAAAAGCAGGCTTGATGAAGCAGAAGATCAGATCATGAGCTAGAGGACAAGGAAGAAAAAAAAAAACACCCAGAAAGAGCAAGAAAAGGAAAAGAGGCTCAGAAAGAATGAAGAGGTATTAAGTGAAATGCAGGACAACATGAAACATAATAACATTCGTATAATAGGGATACTAGAAGGAAAAGAAGAAGAGCAAGGGATAGAAAACCTGTTTGAAAATGTAATGATGGAAAACTACCCTAATATGATGAGAGAAAAAGTAACACAAATCCAGGAAACACAGAGAGTCCCAATCAAAAGGAACCCAGACAGGCCCACTTCAAGACACATCATAATTAAAATGGCAAACTTCCAACACAAAGAGAGAATCTTAAAGGCAGCGAAGCAGAAACAGGAAGTAACATACAAGGGAGCCCCGATAAGGTTAGCAGCTGACTTCTCAATGGAAACGCTCCAAGCCAGAAGGGAATGGCAAGAAATATTCCAAGTAATATTCCAAATTACAGAACCGGAGGCCTGCAACCAAGGCTACTGTACCCAGCAAGGCTCTCAATCAAGATAGAAGGCCAAATAAGGAGCTTCCCAGACAAAGGAAGTCTAAAAGAATACGCCTCCACCAAACCAGCTCTGCAAGACATGCTAAAGGGACTGCTTTAAGGAAAGGAAGGAAAAGAGAGAGAGAGAGAGAGAGGTACACAGGTACAAAAAAATGGCAATGAATAAGTACCTATCAATAATAACCTTAAATGTAAATGGAATAAATGCTCCAATCAAAAGATATAGAATAGCTGAATGGATAAGAAAGCATGACCCACACATATGCTGCCCCCAGGAGACCCACTTCAGGACAAAAGACATACAGAGACTGAAAGTGAAAGGCTGGAGACAAATTTTCCAAGCAAACAGACAGGGAGATAAAGAGCTGGGGTAGCAATACTCATATCAGACAAAATAGACTTCAAAAAAAGGGCCATAAAGAGAGACCCAGAAGGACACTTCATAATACTCAAGGGAAAAATCCACCAAGAAGACATAAACCTTGTAAATATATATGCATCCAACACAGGAGCACCAAAATAAGTAAAGAAAATCTTGGAGGACTTCAAGAAAGATATTGACAGCAACACAATTATAGTAGGGGATTTTAACATCCCACTGTCAAAAATGGACAGATCTTCCAAACAAAATATCAACAAAGATATTGTGGCATTGAACAATGCCCTAGATAAAATGGACTTAACTGATATATATAGAGCCTTTCACCTCAAAGAAGCTAAATACACATTCTTTTCAAATGCACATGGAACATTTTTGAAGATAGACCCCATGATGGGACACAAAACAAGCCTCAACAAATTCAAGAAAATTGAAATCATATCAAGTATTTTTTCTGACTACAAGGGAATGACATTGGATATCAACCCAAAGGAAAAAACCCCAAAACACTCAAAATCATGGAGATTGAATAGCATGTTATTAAACAACAAATGGGTCAAGAATGAGACTAGGGAAGAAATCAAAAAGTTTCTCGAAACAAATGAAAATGAACTTACAACAACCCAGAACTTATGGGACACAGTGAAGGCAGTCCTGAGAGGGAAATTCATAGCAATACAGGCCTACCTAAAAAAAGGAGAAACATTTCAAACAAACAACCTAATCTTACATCTACAAGAACTTGAGAAACAACAACAAAGACAGCCCAGAGCAAGTAGAAGAAAGGAAATAAACAAGATCAGAGCAGAATTAAATGACAGAAAATAAAACACAATTCTAGGCATCAACAAATCCAGGAGCTGGTTCTTTGAAAAGATAAACAAAATCGACAAGCCTTTAAGCAGGCTCATCAAGAAAAAAAGAGAGAGGACCCAAATAAACACAATCAGAAATGAAAGAGGAGAGATTACAACTGACGGCACAGAAATACAAAGAATTGTAAGAAACTACTATGAAAAACTGTATGTCAAGAAATGTGAAAACCTAGGAGAAATGGACAAATTTCTAGAAAAATATAATCTTCCAAAACTCAGTGCAGAAGCAGAAAGCCTGAACTGACCAATAACTGCAGAAAGAATTGAAGCAGCTATCAAAAAATTCCCGGCACACAAAAGCCCTGGACCAGATGGTTTCACAGGAGAATTCTACAAATCATTTAAGGAAGAACTAATCTCTATCCTTCACAGACTATTCCAAAAAATTCAAAATGATGGAAAACTCCCAAACTCTTTTTATGAAGCCAGCATCATCCTAATCCCAAAACCAGAAAAAGAAACAACAAAGAAAGAAAACTTCAGGCCAATATTGCTGATGAACATAGATGCTAAAATCTTCAACAAAATATTAGCAAACCGCATCCAGCAATACATTAAAAAGATCATACACCATGACCAAGTGGGATTCATCCCAGGGATGCAAGGATGGTACAATATTCACAAATCAATAAACATAATACATCACATAAACAAAAGCAAAGGCAAAAATCACATGATCATATCAATAGATGCAGAAAAAGCATTCAGTAAGGTACAGCATCCATTTGTGATAAAAACACTTAGCAAAGTGGGAATAGAGGGAGCATTCCTCAACATTATAAAGGCCATATATGAGAAACCTACAGCCAACATTATACTCAAAGGGCAAACACTAAAATCTTTCCCACTAAGATCAGGAACAAGACAAGGTTGTCCACTATCACCACTTCCATTCAACATAGTGCTGGAAGTTTTGGCCACAGCAATCAGACAAGGAAATAAAAGGCATCAAAATTGGAAAGGAGGAAAAAAAACCTGTCGTTAGCAGATGACATGTGTACATAGAAAATCCTATAGACTCAGCCAAAAAAACTACTTGACCTAATAAGTGAATTTGGCAAAACAGTGGGATAAAAATTCAATATCCAGAAATCAAAGGCACTTTTGTATACCAACAATGAAACATCAGAAGCAGAAATCAGGAAAAAAATCCCATTTGACATAGAAACAAGGAAAATAAAATACCTAGGAATAAACCTAACCAAGGAGGTAAAAGACCTGTACGCAGAAAACTACACAAGACTGAAGAAAAAAATCATGGAAGACACAAACAAATGGAAACATATACTATGCTCATGGATCAGAAGAATCAACATCATCAAAATGCCCATACATTCCAAAGCAATTTATAGATTCAATGCAATCCCTATCAAAGTACCAGTGGTATCTTTCACAGATATAGAACAAACACTTCAAAAATTTATATGGAACCATAAACGACCTTGAATATCTTCTGCAATTTTGAGAAAAAAGAACAAAGTAGGAGGGATCACAATACCTGGCATCAAACTGTATTACAAGGCCCCTGTAATCAAAACAGCTTGGTACTGGCATAAAAACAGACAGATAGACCAATGGAACAGAATAGAGAGCCCAGAAATAAACCCAAGTCTCTACAGGCAATTAATCTTCGACAAAGAGGGCAGAAGCATAAAATGGAATAAAAATAGCCTCTTCTACAAATGGTGTTGGGAAATCTGAACAGCTACATGCAAAAAAATGAAACTTAAGCACCAACTTACACCATACACAAAAATAAATTCAAGGTGGATAAAAGACTTAAATATAAGTCATGAAACCATAAAAGTCCTAGAGGAAAACATCAGTAGGAAAATCTCAGACATTTCACACAGCAACATCTTCAATGATATGTCCCCTAGTGCAAGGGACATAAAGGAAAGAATAAACAAATGGGACCTCATCAAAGTAAAGAGCTTCTGCAGGGCTAAAGAAAACAGTATTAAAATAAAAAGAGAACCAACTGTATGGGAAAACATATTTGCCAATGATACCTCGGACAAGGGTTTGATCTCCAAAATATATAAAGAACTCATACGACTCCACTCCAGGAAGACAAACAACCCAATTAAAAAATGGACAAAAGACATGAACAGACACTTCTCAAAAGGGGACATACAGAGGGCCCAGAGACATATGATAAGATGCTCATCATCATTAGCCATCAGAGAGATGCAAATTAAAACCACAATGAGATACCACCTCACACCAGTCAGAATGGCCATCATAAACAAGGCAACAGATAACTGTTGGAGGGGATGTGGAGATAAGGGAATCCTACTTCACTGTTGGTGGGAATGCAGACTGGTGCAGCCACTGTGGAAAACAGTGTGGAATTTCCTAAGAAAACTAAAAATGGAACTGCCTTTTGACCCAGCAATTCCACTACTGGGATTATACCCTAAGTGCCCTGAAACACCAATTCAAAAGAACCTATGCACTCCAATGTTCATAGCAGCACAATTCACAATAGCTAAGTGCTGGAAACAACCTAAGTGCCCATCTACAAATGAGTGGATTAAGAAACTATGGTACATTTACACAATGGAATTCTATGCAGCAGAGAGGAAGAAGGAGCTTATACCCTTTGCAACAGCATGGATGGAACTGGAGAGCATTATGCTAAGTGAAATAAGCCAGGTGGTGAGGGACAAATACCATATGATCTCACCTTTAACTGGAACATAATCAACAAAAGAAAAAAAGCAAGAAAAACATAACCAATCTAACAATAGCCAGTGTGGAGGGGGGAGGGGACTATGGGGAGAAGGGTTTTCAGGAACAGAACCAAGGGGAAGGATGGAGACAGGGGAGGGAGGTGGGGTTGGAAGGGGTGGGGGGAGGGGAAGGGAGAGGATGCAGACAACTGTAATTGAAAAACAATAAAGTAATGAAAAAATAAAAAAAAAAATTGGTGAAATGAAAATTTTCTGAGAAACTGCTCCAGACTAAAGATGACTAAAGAGATTTCACAACTGAATGTAATGCACAAACTGAGTTGTTTTTTTCCGCTGTAAGCAACATTGTTGAGATAGTTGGAAAAATTGAATGAGGCTTATAGAGTATATGATATTGTATCAGTCTTAATTTCCTGATATTGACAATTATACTGTGATTATGTAAAACAATCATTTTATAGGAGATACAGATTGAAATATTTATGAGTAAATATTAAAGTGTATCTGCACTTATCTTTAAGAAGTTCTAATACATGTATGTATTAAGAACTGGGGTAAAATATTAATATTTAGAAAATCTGGATAAAAGGTATCTGAGAATTCTAATTCCATGCACTATTTTTGCAAAATTTGGTAAGTCTGAATTTATGTAAAAATGAACAGAGAGAAATCTTGCTTTCTGTCTAAAATTATCTGGACAATGCCTCTATTCTCTATGTGTGAAAAAAGGCAAACAAAATACTCATGTTTACTACTGCATTATTACAAGATAATAAAACACATATATTATCAATATCCAATTATTGCAAAGTGGCAATTTAAAAATGACCTTATTAAAAATATTCATGTTATTCTTTTAATAGCATCATTAAAGCAAGGCTTTATTTATTGCTTACTATATCAATATTTTCTATCCTCTTGACTAAATACATTTATTGTTTTATTTCATACCTTTCAGTGATAGATATTGATATTGGATCAAAAAACTATGAGTTTTTCTCTGAAAACTCTGGACTGTATTTTGAAAAATGTATCAATTTTAGCACCAAGGAGGCAAATAGATTGCATGTTGTTAAATAATCTTAATAAGATGTCAGCAGCAGAAAAATATCCTTGGTCCTCTGCAAGGTCTTCAGGTAATGAAACATTGATTTTTTTAAAACCGCTGAAGCCATGGTGTGTACGGAACAGGAAGTAGAGGAAAATAGTTATTTGTTTACAAGGGCACAATCCATTTTCAGATACGTAATTTAGTACTTGAAATTACTTCTACCTTCCTTAGTTAATATGTTAAGTTTGCACCATTGACCTTTTGAGTCAACATCCTTGGTTCATTCTCAAAGCAAAGCTGAGGCCAAGTCTCTGACGTGAACTAAATCATTAGAGAGATTGTGTTTATGAGGAACCATCTGTATCTTCGAAGAAGCTTTATGGAACCAATAGACATAAGGATATATTGTCATTTATTTATATATTTGTTCAATTGAAATGATTTTGATATTTGAGTCAAAGGTTTACAATATTCATGAGAATTATTCAGAATCTGACGTCTTTGTTTATTCATCTTGAATTCTTTAACCTATGTTCTAAGCATCAAAACAAAACAAAATAAAAATTGCCCTAAGTTGGAATAATAGTCGTCATCTACTCACTGTGCAATTGTGTTAAATAAGAGTTAAATAACCCATGTTAATTAAGAAAAAAAAGCACTGCAATTCTAAGAGAGAGTGCAGATTAGTCAAAGTGAGGTATTTTCAGAATGGCAAGGAACTCCTCCAGTCTCTAAATGCAGAAAAATTTCTAGAGTGTACAAACGTTGGAAGTTACTATTTGAGAAACGATGGTAAATTTTCTCAGCAAGCTCAACAAATGTGGACCATTTTTAACTATTCTTATTTCCAATGGAAGCAATTCCTCTGTGTTTTGAGAATGATAAGCACGCCAACCTAAGACAGTGTTTTTTGGCCTTATTTTGCGCTCTAGCAGAAGTTCCGCATATGTTCATTTCAGCTGCGTCTTGTTCCTGGGTTTGACAATGGAAACCCAAAGGATCTGTTAAATGTTGCTGAATAAGAAACTACTTCAAATTCAGTGGCTTTAAACAAAAACCATTTATTATCACCCATGCGTCTATAGGACTTTGGGAGTTGAGCTGATCTAGGCTGGGCTTGGCTGGGCTCCTCGGCCTCACGTGTCAGGGCTTTGCACCACGCTTCCTCTCACAGTCCCTCTGGGGATCAGTGGGGGCAGTTCTGTTCTTACCGCCCGTCTCTCATCTCCCTTCCTGACTTGAGATAACCAAAGCAAGCTGTTCCTAATGGCAATGACAAAGGTACAAAAGAGCAACTAGAAAACTGCATTTCTCCTCACTGCCTAAATAAGTCAGATAGTCAAGTCCAAGGTCAAGAACAGAATTGCAAAATTACATGACAAAGCGTATGACTACTGGGAAGGAGGAAGAACTGGGACCAATCATGCAACCTATACTAACATGAAGAAATATCTGATTTATTTTTTTAGAAACTCTTCCCTGTTCCACATACTATTTCAGGTCAGGTCTTTTTGATAATGGAAATAGTGTTGGCTCACCAAGTTGCACATATGTCATTTTAAGAGGAGAACTAACCTTTATAAAAATTATAAATGTCTTTTTTTAGAACTATTGTTGCTGGAGGCAATAGGATTCTTCCATGGCAATGCAGGAAATGCATTTCAGGGATACAAGCATAAGAGGATTTGAGGTATAATGGCAAGATTTACTGGAGTAAAAGTAAAGGAAGGGCTTAGTGATGTCCCATCCACGGCCAGATGGCTGAGCTCTGTCTAGCTGCAGAAGAAATCCAGCCTCCAGATGCAGGCCTGCATTTGGGCCCACCAAGCCCAGGGTGAGGGCCAGGACCCAGCGCTCCTGTGCCCATAGTCTGGCACCTGAGGCTCCAGTAGTCCAGCACAGTCCCTTTTCCCATCCAGCTTTTGATTGGCCTGAGCACCTGCTGAAGAGAGAGAATGTTTCTGGCCATGGTTAAGCTTTGATTATATTTCCTTGGGCTCAGGCAAGAGTAGTCTTTCTTTCAAACTATCCCATCTCTTTGCTGCATCTTCCCAGTGCTACACTGGGTCCTCCCATCCAATCCTTTCCCTGTATCTTCTGGGGTTTCGTGCCCTTATTCTGTGTGGTCTTTTCCTCTGATCTTCCCAGGCTAGACTCCTCCCCTTTATGCTCACAATTACGACTCCTATTGTGCATGACTGTAGTTTTGCTTCCTCATCTGGCTTCCACTGTTCTAGCCTCAGTAGAGCTATTATCCTCTCACAGTTTATCCCCCTCTGCCCACTAATCTGCAGGAAAGGGCCAGTTGTTGCCTGGGAAGATAGGAAAGCAAGTCTTGCCCCCTAGGATGTAATCTCTTTGTAGGAGCTCTGTGGCTGTTCCCTGGACTGTCTGTGAAGCAGTAGTTTTCTAGTTAATCTGGCTAATTAAATGTCTGTCCCCCTTCTCTTTTGTTAATACCTAACTAGATACCTATGCTAACACTATGAGATATCAGACCATTAGTTACTACCTGATTATTGATTTGATGGTCAAATTTTATTAGCTATTCAGTTTTAATACTTTTCAGAGGAAAGAATCCTATAATCCATCTGGTGCAAAGAATATCAACAAGTAATGAATTAGCCAGCAAACAATCAGCTCATTATAATAGACAGGGAAAGAGCACAAATGTCTAAAGAAGCTTTGTCTCCTTACATTTAGAACTTATATGCACTGGTTGTGATGACAGAAATTGTCTTCCTTCTGTTAGAGTTGGGGGGGGACATTTACTTCATGTGAAACAGAAAGACAATGACAAAGTGAAATCAATTCAGATGGCAATAATTCTGATCGTTTGTTGCATCTGGAGAAAGAACAAAATGTTTCTTTCAAGATTATAAAATTTAAGTATATTACAAAATAATCTGTTTAAGACTTGTAAACATTCCCTTCTCTATTTGATAAATTGTTGTAAGTGCCTGCAATATTTTTGAATTTTTAGTAACTACTTCTAAATTCTTTTTATTGCTTCCAGTTTTTGTGCTTCAGATGTCTGCATGTGAACAGAATGCTTATGAGCTTGTTATAAACACCTGGAAAGAGAGGGTTTGCAGTGAGAACACATAAGGAATCGTAACCAAGGTGCAAATTCGCAGACAGGTCGCACCCATTTCCAGCAGTTGTGCCACGTGATAACATGAGTTCACAGGATCCAACTGGGTAACTGCTAACATGTCATCTGTCAAATATGAGTCACAGTTACAGTTACTCACAAGACATTGACTTTCTCTTGCTGACAGAAGCATTTAGCACTTTTCTCTCAGGCTGGGTCTGATTTGAGTACATGTATGATACCCCGCTTGTCCTGGAAATCAATGTCTCTAGGGTGTGAGATCTAGTCTTTACTCTTTCAGTATCTACCAATGCGATTGGTGGCAAGTGCAGGTTTTGTTCCTCATCTGTTTAAGGAGAAGGTGGGAAAAGATTGTTTCTTAGATCACTTCCAGCTCTAATATTCATTGAATCTACTGTGCTGGCTCAGTGTTCATGGGGCTATTCCTCTGACCTACACCAAAGAGCTTCCATAAACCTTAGTGCTTCCTCAAGTAAAAGGTAAATTGTGATAACACTACGATGCATAAATGGGTTACACTGTCATGGAAATGTCATAAAATGAATGCTTCCAATAGGAAAAATCCCAAAATATACTTCTGTTTTTGAGAAAAATACCAGTGAATTTTCTTATGGTTTTTGAACTAAGGTTTAATAAATGCAAAACACCCTCTTCAGTCACTGATTATAGAGGGAAAGATGGAAAAGTCACTGAATTTGAGAACTGGCTGAATCATTTCTCACTTTTTTGGTGGACGAGAAAGGTAGTAACTACGTAGTGGCACTCTCTTTGCTAGAATAGAGAGGAGGATCCCTTTGTGACTGGTGTTTAGGGCTGGCACATGTGTCCATGCAGGTTGCATGCCACAGTTTCAGAGGACGCAGTTCCTTCAGCCTCTGACCTGAGTGACTTTAGAGCAGTTCAGTACAGAACCTGTTTAACTGAATTGAAGGCCCTGGTGGGTAATAGCTTAAAAGTGGTGTTTTCTGTATGTGACCTCGCAAGAATACACTGGGGTGAGACCGAAGCAGAGTCGACTTTGTGGGCGAGTCATGTGCATTTGCAGAGGGCCTGGCACTGACAAGGGCCTCATGCTTGGCTTAATGCTCTGCTGTCACCATCTTGAAATTCCTAATTTTTAAACAAGTGGCTTTGTCTTTCCATTTTGCACTTAGTACCAAAAATTAGGTAGCTGGTCCTGAATGGATCTGGGAGTGGTTTAAGGCTAGACTAGCAAGAATATGAAGAAGAAATGTTTTTCAACTTCTGACATCCAAGATAGAATTATTACAGTAAGGCAATTGGCTTGAAAGCCAGGATTTGTTGAGACAGTAAAAATAATTTTCTTACTTCCCTTTAGTACAATATATCAAAGATCAAATCTGTAGAATTCAGATTATACAGTTTCTCTAGAAATATAGAGGACATTTACCTTTCACTTATGAGCAAATGTTTATTGTCAACATTTTCAACTATTTTATTTTTTAGCATAAGTGGTAACTTCCTTGAGCCAGAGAATACCTTGTGACTACTTTTGACACAAAGTTACACAAACTGATGTTCCTGTCACCTGACCTAGTTGAATTAATCCATCAAATATGATGTCAAAACAAATAGGAAATTTTCCTATACAATTATTCTTCATATTGAAAAAGTATGTGTGTTTATGAGTTTAAAAAAAGAATCAGCCCAGCTGGTGTAGCTCAGTGGATTGAGCGCAGGGTGGGAACCAGAGGGTCCTGGTTCGATTCCTGGTCGGGGCACATGCCTGGGTTGCGGGCCAGGTCCCCAGTGAGGGCCATGTGAGAGGCAACCACACATTACTCTTTCTCCCTCCCTTCTCCTCTCTCTAAAAATAAATAAATAAAATCTTTAAAAAAATAAAAAAATAAAAAAAAAGAATCTAAAATGTACTTTTTATGGTTGGCTTTTACATTTTCCTTGATTTTTTTTGACCTGAAATAACCTAAAAGTGAAAACACTTGAGTTGATCATATTGAGTTAAATAATAATACAGGGTGTGGCAAAAGAAGGTTTATAGTTATTCATATAGACAATGACACAATAATTAATAAGTAATAATACAAGAATAAATTCTGTGTTTTGTGTACTCACAAGTATAAATCTTCTTTTGGCCAAATCAAATAGTTATACTTTAAAGTAGATTTTTATCCTGGAATCATTCACTTTACTTCTCTTAATCATTCAATTCACAAGAAGTGTGAATACTAAGAAATTTAAGAAATAGCTAATACTAGTCATATCTCTAAACATGAACTAGCTATGATTGCAATATCTGAATTATTGTAGTTGGGACCTGAGTGGTCTGTCTCCCATACTTGGAGCCAGGGAAGGAGGGAGGGAAGGAGGAACACACACACATACACATGAGAGAGAGGGAAAGAGAGAGAGAAGGAGAGAGAGAGAGAAGGAGAGAAAATGGTGAAAATAAGGTTAAGCAAGTTATGGCCCCAAACCTGTCGGTGACGTGCCAGCCCTTATGGGCTAGCCCAAGGTTTCTAAACCTCCGCAATGTGAACATGTTGACGTTTGGCATTTGGACTGGGTACATCTTTGTTGGTGGTGTAGGTGCCTTCTGCTTTGTGGGATGCTGAGCAGCATCTCTGGCCTCTACCCACTAGATGCAGGTAGCATACCTCCTCTTCAGTTGTAATAACCAAAAATCTCTCCAGACATTTCCGATACACCCTTAGTTAAGAACCGTAGGGCTAATTGAACTAAGGATAACCTGAAGCAGGCCAAGTGGCCTTCTTAGTGTCTTTTTCATAGGCTGATACCTTGATGATATACTTAAAATGCTGAACAGGCAACTGAAGAAAAGTGAATGTAGACCACCTGTTCCAGGGCTTTCCCAGGATGTGTCTGTGTGTGCAGTTGTTGGTGGGAGGGTAAGAAAGTGTCCCAGGCCGAAGGCAACCCCTGTCCCCACACTTCTACTTTATTTATTGAACATGGGGACAAGAAATATAGTAAATGGCCATGATCTCAGAGAGCACTGATCCACAAACACACCGAGTTAATACCATATCAACATGTTCTCCGTTTGGTTTGTGATCGAATAAAAATGTCCATTCCCCAGTGTTTTTCTCCCTGCCTGCATTGCCACCCTCTTTACAGAATGCTTGATTTAGAATGCTTGGAAAGATTTCAGTACACTCTAGGCACTGGGGTACCTGATAACTTGAAGACAAAGCCCCCCCAAAGTAAATGTTTTCTAAGTCTTAGAGCAGTCATCATCAGCACGAAGAGTGCCTAGTTACCGGGGAAATTTGAACCCCTTACCCCACTTTCATTCACTTAGTCTTCAACAATGTTTGCCTCTTAAAAATACAACATCATTCATTTTTAGGGCTTGTCATTATTTATAGTTGGTTTTACTCTTCTCTGGCATTGGAAAAATATACTGACCAGACCGTTTAAAAATGAAAAAAAGAGAAAGAAAGAAAATATGACTGCCTGGGCAATAAAGGAAAGAAAGAAGATGTAGTATAGATCCCTTTAAGCTGTGATGTAAGAAAGTTTTCTATAAAGATAACATTTTTCAATGATTTGATGTGAGTGGAAATAGTTGTACACTGCTTTTGTTTGGGGGAATGAGTATGTGTCTTAAATTACCTAACCTTTTGCTGTGAAGTATTTGAGTAGCTGTGCCACACTACGGAGAAAAGTACTTTCAAAATAGATATTCAGGATAATGCAAGATAATTACTCAAATGTTTCAGAATCAGACTAAGATATAATGGGTAGTATAACTTGTTTCGAGGTTTTTGTTCCTCTTCCTTTTATTTATTTTCTGTGTAGAATAGATTATTTTAAATAATGTTTTACAACATATGTAGAAGCTTGGTTAAATTTTTGTTTCCTTATATGTGAAAGGCATCTCTTAGTTTACATGTAAGGAAAAAGCAAACAGGGAAGTAGAGAGATTTACCTAAATTTGCAACTGGGCTTAGGAGCCCTGTGTCGGGCTGGTGGCGCCTGTTCACACGCAGTCTGTGTGTTTAGCACCACCACTGGGGCCCCTGCCTTCCTGGGAGCAGCGTGAGAGGTGGACGTGCCAGACTTCTGTCATTCTCCACGTGGGACGTATTTGGTATCCCTTACGGTTTATACTCTCTATTTGGTCACACTGCCTACAATTAGGGTCACAGAACTAAAACATGAGCCAGTGGAGACACTGAAAGGAACTACATTTGATTGAAATGTAGAATGTTTGTTTGATAAAAAAATGAAAATTATCACTCATAAATCCTTTTATTTAGTATCTTCAAAAAAAGGAAGAAGAACACATTGCAAATGAGAAACCCACAGTTCCTTCCCTTATTCTGGCATTAATAAACTATGTGGTCTCAAGTAAATTATTATTCTGGAGTTATCTACAGTCTTCAGTCTTGTTTCCTCTGGAAAAAATTCTAAAACATCCTGATCACTATCAGAATACCTATGAGTAATAGATAATCTCTGGTTTAGTAAAACTGTGGGAAAGAGACATTCTCATTCACTCTTGGTCGGACTATAAAAAACCTTCCAAGAAAGTTATCTGGGAGAATTAATTAAAATATAAAATATACATGCCTCCCTGATCAATCATCCACCTCCAACTACTCATTTACTAGATATAAAAATACCAATATTTAAAGGCATATGTATAAAATATTTGTCACATGGTTTTTGGCAATCAAAAACTGGAGACAACCTGAATGGTCATCAGTTACAGGATAATTGAACAAAGTGGGTTATTCATATTCTGAAATGCCATGCACCTTTTAAAAAGGTGAGATCTATATGAATTGACTTGAAAGAAATATTCATGATGCATTTATAAAGTAAAAAAGACATTTACAAAATACAATATAGTAGTATCATATTGATATTAAATCTATATATTTATGCTTGTGATGAGCAAGGGAAAATATAAATGAATACATCCATAGCAACAATAAATCAAAGAAAGAGAGAAAATTATTACTTTTTCTCAAGATGTATAGAACTTTTAATAAACAATATTTTTCTAACATTTTATTATAGAATTTCAAACATACAGCAAAGCTTAAATAACTTTAAAGTATGCAGATATATATATATACATATATATATCACTTGATTTCTACTTCATTAACATTTTACTAAACTTGTTTTTTCACATATATATCCAACCATTCTTTATTTCATTTAGTTTTCTTATGCATTTCAAAGTAAATTTTATATATCAGTCCATTTTCTTCTAAGTACTTCACCTTGCATAATAAATGACATTTTGATTGAAATTTAAAACAGTACATTTTTAAGAAGTTTGCCACAGGATCCCTGGTTATGGCTCTGCTCACTAGGCATCTTCGATTTCTCCTCCCCAACCCCAATGTAACAGGTCGTTCTGGGGTCTATGGAAGGAAGAGCTGTTGGGTATTAAGGTTTGAGAGTAGTGTATTAGAACCATTTGAGAAATGAATACTTTTTCTTACACACTTTGGAGATCCATATCTCAATAAATGCTTTTTGTAATTCAACATAAATTGCATGTGCATTGTGGAAAAGTGAGCCTGAGATATCCAAGGAGATTTCAGGCCTTTGGAGGCAGAGCAGGTGTATTGCTCAGACATCAGTTGCCAATAGTAGAACCCATTCTACCTAAGCAGACAGAAGGTGACTACATGGTATTACATGACACAGAACCAATGCAAGGGCTGAAGAAAAACTCTATGTTGAGATTCCAGGAAGCATTTCCAAATCATTCCAAAAGAGTTGGGTCAGGGGAGGTACTGCGTCTGCCATAATCAGAAACTTTATTATGGAGTCAGAAATATGGCCTCATGGCTGCTGGTTCCAGAACGACACCTCAGCCTTTGCCAGGAATCTGCCAAAGGAGGAAATCACCCATGGAATTCGGAAGTCATTGCTGCGGTTGTCTGCTCCAGAACCTGGCTGCCTTTGCCACAGCCTGTGAGAAACATGGGAGCTCCTCATCCTGCTTCTCTCCTGAATGAATCTGTACCCAAACTAAGATCTGGAATCTCGCTATAGGGACCCTAGAACCGTTTCATGAAAAGGACTGTTAGTTGTATAAGATAATCAATTCTCTCCTTTTTGAGTACACGGCTAGACTGTTTTCCAGTCTCCCCTGCAGTTACACATGGCTGTGTGTCAATGTTCTTGCCCAGAGCTGTGAGTGGAAGAAATATATGCCTTAAGTCAATGCTCATAACTCATCCATGTTTTTTCTCCCTATCATTGGCTGGAACCTGACCCACCTTTGACCAAGCAAATGCCAGCAATGCCAGAGGGTGTAGAGCTACATCATTACCCAGGATTTTTGGATGGTTTTGTGGTGCAAAATCCATTTTGGATGATTACATGAGTGAGAAAAAAAGCTTGAACCTTTTTTAAGTCATTAGATTATTGTTCAGGCTTTTGTTATAAAAAATGTGACTTGTGGAGAGTGTATAGGAATGATGTCAAGGACAGCATGGTGTCTGTCAAACGATCTCTGGTTTAATCCCCATGCAGCCCTGACAAGTCCTAGAGTGAGGGCTGTAACAATAGAGCTGATATAAATTAAGAGTCATTTCTCTAAAATGCCCATGGGACGCTGACATACGAATGGTCCACAGCAGTGGGGATCGCTGGCGCCTGTAGAAGAAGCAGCAGCACAGGCAATAGCAAATTAGCCATGGTGATGGCAGTGATGTTGGAGACAGAGGCATCTTTTTTTGCGGATGTCATCCATGCCTTTGGCTTTAGCAATCACGGGTACTCGGAGCCTTGGGCATTGCTTACCTTACAGCCTCTGGAAGGCAACAGTGGGGAATGTAGGCATAGATGGCACTTTCGGAATCCTCTGAGATCATTTGCACCACTCTAGGAGGCCAGAGGGGGAAGGGATTGAGTGGTTGCATGCCATATGACAGATTGGAGGAACAGGTCTTGGAATTTAGTGCAACTTGTGGAAGGATTTTGGAAGAATTTGATAAGGGATAAAGCTCCCGTAAGGTGAAAGGTGTGGTCATAGGGATACTACTTTCTATCAGTTATTTTTACTTTTTTTAAAAATCTGAGGTAGAGCACACACAGGTTAAACTGAGGAGAAAGCTGAGGTTCAGAGAATTAAGCTAACAGCACAATGTTCTATACATGGTCATGAATATGGGCTCATTTGATCAGCCATGCTGCCATCTTCCTGTTTGGGGCGATGGAGAAGGTGCCAGAGGAGAAAAAGGAAAAGGCTGTAGTTATCTAATGAGGATCTGTGGCAGGGTCTTGGATAAATTAGGAGAGGATAAGATTGAGAGCATAGCTGGAGGAACTAATTAAAGACATTTAGGATATGAGATGGAAGGGACTTGAGCACAAGTATTTCATGCAAAATACTATAAACATGGAATTAGATAATATGAAAGCTAACTGCATCAGCCTACAGACAAAGTAATTAAAGAAAGACATTTGGAACAGGAGAGAAATAAGGGAAGCAGAAGAAATAAAGGTAGATTTGAAGTAATCTAGAGTATATTGGTAAGGCCAGATGTTTTGTTTTTTTTTCTCTCTCCTTTTCTTGACATATATTACGTCCTCTTAACCACAATCTCAAATATTGTACATTTCAACATTTGTTTCTGGAAATATCTAGGAACTACATACCTACCAAAACAAATGTTTCAACGATCAACATGACCCATTTTGCATGGCTAACTTAGCATATGACTAGGGTCCCAGAAAAATCTAGATCTCATGTTTATGACTACATATTTTGCCACAAAACAACAACAAAAATGGATATTTAGTGTGATTTTCTAGAGCAATAGGAAAAAATATCCAGTAAAGTATCACCACAAATATCTTTGATCACGCTCTTCTCGTCATGTTGACTTGAAATAAGGCAATTTTGATGACGATGGATGGAAATACATTATTCTTTTGTTTCCTGTTACTCTGGAGATAATCACATCGGTATGAAAGATGAGGATATCTCATTTCACATGGATTCTTCTCATTTGAGTTTGAAGTGTAACTTCAGCCTGTGGAATGTCTTTGGTCATAGCCTAAACTATTCAGTGGTGTAGATGGCAGCTGATGTCATGTGATGTCATGTGATTGGAGGGAGGGACGGAAAAAAGGCCTATTTAACCTCAAATATTTTTCCCTCTGGCTGGCTAGATTTTGGACTCACTAATTGCTGTCACTTTCCAACAGGAAAAGAGACTCAGCAAATAAGTAGATTTTATGATAAAATATATCTTTTTTTTCCTCATTAAAGGGTATATTGTACACTCTCAGGGAACTTGGGATATCAAGTATTTGGACTGGAACATTGTGCAGCTAAATTTTCTCTGGCAAAAATAAATAAATAGAGAGAGAGAGAGAGAGGGAGGCAGAGAGAGAGGCAGAGAGAGAGCGCAATGATGTGTAATCATTCTGGCCAGAGGAACAGCCTCACAACAAAGGGAGCTGTGGTTGTGGGCTCGGTCATTTTCAGGGCTTATATCAGTGTAAGGTATGTGTAGTACAAATGGTTACAACTCTGCTCTGGGCAAGCTGATGTCCTTGGATTGGCTTTTTAGAAAATAATAGCTGCTCAAAACATCATTTTATGTGGATCAACATCGGACTGTTTTCTCTTTAACCTCCCAAAGACAAGATATCTTGGGAGATTTGAGAGAACTTCAAATTCACATTATTACAATCATTTATATATTTAATGGGTATTTAATGAGCAATTACTAAGTGCCAGACTCCATGCTCAGTAGTGAAAACATAAGAAAAATGCTATGACATTCCAGCCTTTAAAGACTTCAGAATTTAATGAGAAGAGGACATGCAACCCCCACTCCCAAATAATTAAACAAAATAAAATAATAAAATAAGGTTTTATAAGAAGCAGTGTAGACTAGTTATACAAAGTATTATGGGAACACAGAATAAAGGGCAACTAATTATTCCCAGAAGGAATTAGGGAAGATTCAAAGAAATTATGCTCAAATGGAGTGAGCTTAATTTTTCAAAGAAGCAAAACAGTGAAGAGTATTCTAATTGAAAAGATGGAGAGATAACTTAATATAGTAGTACTGCTGGGGACTGAATGTTTGTGTCCCCCTAAAATTTGTAAGTTGAAAGATAATTCTCCATTGTAACATATTTGAAGCAAGGTCTTCAGGAGATAATAAGGCAATGAAGGTAGAGCCCTTGTAATGGGAGTAGTGCCCTTAGAGCAGAGACATGAAACATCGTGCTTCCTTTTTCTCTCTTTCTGCTAACACAGCAAGAAGATGACCATCTACAAGCCAGGAAGTGCCTCCATCACACACCAGATCTGCAGGTGCCTTGACCTTGGACTTTCTGTCATTTGGAACCACATAAAAATAAATGTCTATTGTTTAAACAACCTAATCCATAGTGTCCTGTTATAGCAGCCCAAGCTAACAAAGACAAGTACTCATCAACTCCTTCGAATGGATGGTGTAAATCATAGCATCTTTAAATAAGAGCCGAGGGATGGCCACACAATAGGTAAATTTTGCTGGACTTGAACGTGAAGCATTTTTAGGGAAGATGGTTCAGCATTAATGGAGGCCCTTAACATCACAAAGGCATTAGGAAACCCAGCAGATGAGAAGCAGGAACAGGAGAGGGGATGCTGACTGAAGGACAGGGAAAGGCCAATAAAAGTAGATTTTGTCTTTTTAATAATTTTTTTAGCATCAGTTCTAATCAACTTCATCTCACCAGAACACAGATATCCAAATCAAGGTGACATTAAAAATATGGAAATATCAAAATCAATACCCACGGCTTTAATAAAGAGCTTACATCAGCATGTGCCATAGAGGGTGTCAAGATCTAACTCCAGGCCTTTTAAATTCTGTAAAGTGATGAGCTTTGAAAGCATACTGAGTCTCCTCCAGAATTTCAAGTAACTGCTCTGAAAGACAGAGCAGACTCCTGTCATGCCAGGTTTGCCCAGTTTCCCCCAGACAGTGTTGGTCTGTCTATGTATATCATATGTATGGATATGTATTTGCTGGCTTTGAACTTTTTGGATGGTTTCTGCCTTATAGATATGAAAGGTCACAATGAGGCCATACAGATTTTGTCTTCAAAAACCTGCTAGTAACTATGGACAAGCTCTCAGAGAAAGTTTAAACAGTAACACATTGTTAGGATATCATGAGGCATCATAAAAATATGCCCTGAAATTTCAAAAGTGATATTTATATGCTAAAAGTAATGTTGCATTTCTCAGAATCAACAAAAGTCCTAGATCCTTCTCTAAGATAATAGATCAATGTAAGCTTCTTTTAATTAAAAAAAAAAATTAACATGAGGATTTGGTTACATATATGGAGAGTAAATGAAAGTATAAAACAATTAGTAGTTTCACTAGAGGTAAAAATGGACTTTTATGGTCAACAGCAAGAAAGAGCTTGTCATTTGGAGAGACAGACAATGAAGCTACACCAGCAGAGTGTCTTGTTTTTTGAGCAATAGGATTTCTGTATACCTTGGTACAAAGGGAAGCTTTGACTAAGTTATCATGGAATCATCTTTGATTCTAATAAAGTAATGTCTTGCTCTGTTGAAGACTCTGAGGAGGAAAGGGCTTTCTCTGGGCTCTAGAAATCATAACATAAAGGCCAGGCCTCGTTCTTGAACCCTTGCCCCAACCCCATGCCTGCATGTAAGCACACTGAGGTTCGGAGAGCTGGAACATGTTGGCAGAGATGGATTAGAACCTTCTCTGTCGGCCTCTGAGGCTCGGCTTCCTCACCCCACCTTGCAACTTCCCTCGATGGCTTACCCTTCTGTTTAGAACCTCACCCTTCCAGCTGTCTTCCACGCAGAATCCTGATGATTTTCCAAGTCTGTTTCTGGGGAATTAGAGGAGAGAAGTTGAGAAGCAACGTTCTCTGCTATGAGTAGGGCTGTGACAGGTTCTTGAGGCACATGCCAAAGTGCAATATGTTTCACATGCTTTACGTACACACATTAACTCGGTTATCTCCATCCAATCCTGTAAGGTAGGTGCTATTAGAATCATTCTCAATTTTAAGATAACTTTCCTAAAGGTTACAAATTAGTAATTGGTAGAGGTAACACTTGAAACCGGGTCCTCTGACTCCCAAACACGTGCTTTTCCCCATTACGCAATACATACAGGCATATACATACGGTGTTTCCATTTCCTTCATCCACAACTGCCTAATCGGTTCTCAGTAGTGCAGAGATTGCTTGTCTGTTTCATGGATTGTAATATCACCTTGCTTTTTCAATGGCATTTCTAATTTATCTCATGAAAATCTCATCAGAGTATATATTATTTAGACACATTTTGGGGAAATTCAAGACCATTAATTTAGTTAGCGAACACCTACTCTGTCCAAGGCATTGTTTCAGGAAATAACAACAAAATACACCTAAAACTAATACAAGATAATATTGAATGTAAACTATAAATGATAATACAAAGATGTGCTATCAGTGTCTCTGACCTCAGATTGCTTAATATACAGGGCACAAATAACACACCTTTTTTATCACAAAATCATAAGCATGTAATTCTGTAACATAACAATATCACACTCAAGCCTGCCACATGACATTTTAGGCGAACTCCAAATTAAAACTATACATTGTTATACCCATATTATTACCCTACCAACCACACTCAAATAGGCACTACTTCTGCTGGGCCCTGCATGTAAAAAGGAGAGTAGGGAAGAGGTAGTCTAAGAGAAGGGCCATGAAATGCTTTACACAAAGTCTAGGGTGGATCAAATGAGTGATCACGTCTCACTGCAGAGATGACCAAATGGCTTCTAGAAGGCTCTGGTGCAGCAGGAGGATACAAGGAGTGAGGCTCAGTCTGCCCTTTTCTGAACTGAAGTCAGAATGGAAATCCAGAAGTTGGCTGCTGCCTTTGTTCTATCACTTGCTATCATAAGCAGACATGGCAGGAACAGAAAGTAAAGGTTGCATGAATTATTCAATGACCAGAGGACTTAGGAAAATATCACAACTGTCAACATTATCATTTTCACTGTTAATCTTTCCAATATCATTAGTTTGTGAGTTTTGTTGTTGTTGTTTATAAAGACTGTTTTTGCTAGGGCATGGGTTGCAGAATGAAAGTACCCATGTAGGCACTGAAAATGGCAAATTGCAAATGACACTGTGTGCATGCCAGACATTTAAAACATTCCTTATAAACTGTTACTAAAAGAGGAGGAACTGAAGACAAAGAGGCAGGTTAGGAGCTTATGTGATTAAATAATAGCTTGAACAAGGATGCTAACTGTGAGAATGGAAAGAAGGAAGCAAAATGTGAAAATATGCATTGAGACAAAGCAGGCAAGATTTAAAACAGGCAAGATTTGTTTGCTATAATGTGGCAAACAAATATTTAAAAGATGCAAAGATGATTCTAATATTTTGGGCTGGGAGAAGGTGATAACATTGACAGGAAGTAAAAACAGAAAAGGGAGCTAATTGACACAAAAGACGCTGACACCAAAATGAGACAGATTGAGTTCAAAGTCTTGAGAAATCCAGGGACAAATGTCTAATAAGTGGCTGACAGTGTGACTATAGACATGAAAAAGAGATTTTCTCTATAAGTAGAGAGGTTTGGACAAACAATGGGAGGAGACTGGAAGTGACCTAACAGTTTAAAATCTAAAAAGATCATTTGATACAATAGTCAAGAGAAATGGACAGTTTAAACAAGAGGCCAATAGCCTCAAATCCTGCAATCAAATAATGAGATTTGAGGACTCAGAAAAATGCGCTGAGTTTTATCACAATAGAAGAGGTGTCTGTGTGGAGCAGAAACCAGCTTGTAAGGGGTTAAGGAGTAGTATCAAGGCCTCAGAGGCCATGCATGCAGACTGATTTTCAAGAGTTTTGACAGTGAAAGAAAAGAGAGAGCTTTGGTGATTGCTTGATGGGTCAAACCTACAGAGGGAAAGAGTTTAGATACAGAAGATCTGAACATATTATAAGTAGAGAGGATGGGACTACAGAGATGAAATAATAAGAAAATTCAAAATATACACGAAGAAAGAGAGAATTATTCATGAAGAATTGCTTCAGAATTGGCATTAAAGCTGTAAGATGGAGACCAACATTTATAATTAGGGTAGAGAAGATTCTTCTTCTGAGTCAGTAGACATGAACTAAAAATGATGGAGGATACAAAAAGATTTTACACAGAATGGTAATATTCAAAAGTTTGTACTGAGTTATCTCAGTTTTATCAGTAATAATATGAATTGGAGCCATTTTCATAGTAAAAGGAAATGCATTTAACACTTTGCAGTGAAGATGGGTGAATATTTGTATTAACCATATCTTTTATTTTCTGTGTTCTGATTCTTTGACATCAGGGTCCTTGCTGGCTCTGGGGGGGCTGCCTCTCCCAGGGTTAGCTAATTCCTAACAAAGGTATTCCCGGGTGTAAATAAAGAAAAGCAGTGACTGTGCTCTTCAGATGCAAACCCATCCATCTAGAGCCCACATCTCCGACCATCACATTGACAGGTTCTCATCCTGGGGGCCACTATCCACCTCCCGTTATCACCCCAGGGGCAGATATCAGAGAACTGGGAATCACCCCTATGCCCCAGGGGCAACTGAAATTATTCAAACTAATCATCCCAAGCCTGCTTCTCCCTCTCCCTCTACCTGCTGACTGACCCTGGTGCTTCCTGTGTGGCCCCCTGTGGTATTATACAGGGACCTCCTCCCCTCTGCTTGGGAGCTGCCATCAACAAAGTACCTTTTCAACGGCATCTCTTGATCCCTTGGTCTCAATCCTAATTAGTAGAACCAATTAAAACAAAGCCTTGTAATTATATACATTACACTAATATTTAACATAATTTGTGAAGCGAATAGGCTTAAATGGCACCTTGCAAAAGGATAAGGAATAATTGTTCCCCAATTAAAATTTTTTAAATTTTTTATTGTTGTTCAGTTACAGTTGTCCCACTTTTCCCCCGTTGCTCTCCCCTTTCCATCCATCCCCAATCCCGCTCCACTGCTCCCACAGTCAATCCCCACCCCATCGTCCAAGTTCAAGGATCCTTTATATATGTTCCTTGACTTGTACCTTCCCCTTCTTTCCCTGTTATCTCCCTCACTCCACCCCTCTGGTTACTGTCAGCGTGTTATTTACTTCTGTGTCTCTGGTTCTATTTTGTTCATTTGTTTGTTTTGTTGATTAACTTTCACTTATAGTGAAATCATATAGTGTTTGTCTTGCACCACCTGGCTTATTTAATTTAGCATAATGCTTTCCAGTTCTGTCCATGCTTTTGTGAATAGTAGGAGCTCCTCATTTCTTTCTGCTGCGTAGTATTTCATTGTGTAAATGTACCAGTTTTGTGATCCACTCATTTACTGATGGGCACTTAGGCTGTTTCAAGCACTTGGCTATTGTAAATACCACTGCTATGAATATTGGGATGCATAGGTTCTTTTGAACCATTGATTCAGGATTCTTAGGGTATAATCCAAGCAGTGGAATTACTGGATCAAAAGGCAGTTCCATTTTTATTTTTTTGAGGAAATTTCATACTGTTTTCTGTGGCAGTGATTTCCACACGCGTGTAAACATGCAGTCCTGAGAATTTACACGTTTTGAGCACAGCTCCGTGTGATTCCTGTGTGAGCAAGTGTGGATCATGTCTGTGGAATGGGAATTCTCTAATAGGAATTTGGCAAAGATGTATCTTAAAAAATTCTGGCTTGCCGTGCCCTGCATATTACTTTAATCTGGTCCTGTCTGCCACCGGACGTGAATCAACATCCTGATGCCCTGCTAATAAGTAATCCTACACCTGTTCTGCTTAATCCCATGTATAATCAATTCAATGTAAGTTGCTAATGCCCCTGATAAAAACCCTGGCTGGACAAGCCACTGGGCTTTTTCCTGAGATGGGAGGAATCAGCCATGTGGCCCCGCTCTCTCTTTCCCCGTGTGTCTCGGTATGAGATTCATACACGCATTGGGTCACAGTCACCCACAGGTATCGGCAGGTCCGATCTACCCCGTGTACAGTTTTCCACAGTGGCCGCACCAGTCTGCATTCCTACCAACAATATACTAGGGTTCCCTTTTCTCCACAACCTCACCAGCACATGTTGTTTGTTGATTTGTTTATGATGGCCATTCTGACCGGTTTGAAGTGATATCTTATTGTGGTTTTAATTTGCATCTCTGATGGCTGGTGATGTTAAGCCTCTTTTTATATGCCTATGGGCCATCTATGTGTCCTCCTTGGAGAAGTGTCTGTTCAGGTCCTTTGCCCATTTTTTTATTGGATTGTTTGTCTTCCTGGTGTTGAGTCATGAGTTCTTTATATATTTTGCAGATCAAACCCATGTCTGAGGTATCATTGGCCAACACGTTTTCCCATATGGGTGATTCCCTTTTCATTTTGTTGATGTTTTCTTTAGCCGTGCAGAAGCTTTTTAGGTTAAAGTTTTAATAATTATTTTATATCATTGTAGACATGTTCTAGTTGTTTGAATAATCATAAATAACATCAATTTGTGATGAAATGTAAATATGCATTTTTACGTATAGAAGTTACAGCATGTGCCCACTTTAAATCCACATATCACAATTCTAAGGTTTGTAACAATGCTCTCTGTACAAAGTAGGACATCTCCACCAACCTGCTGTGCACAGAGCCAATAACTGAATGAGGAAGCCACCGGTGGGTCTCTCAAATCAGCAACATCCTCTCTGTCCACAGCCATTTGCTCTTCATTATGGCATCGACCCATTGTGGAAGCATCTTCTTTTTGATGGATTGGACCCTAACTTGTTTCACACTGATTCTGAGAAAAGGTCTAAGGATGTCACTTTTTTTACTGCACTAACATCATCAGCTAGTTCTCTTAAAAAGACCTGACCCAGCAGTGTGAGAGATAAGCGGGTGGTAAGTGAAGCGCTTTAGACTGAGCCGAACCACTATTAACTGTTCTGCAATGGTAATAGTAGAGAAGTGGCTGGACCCTTTTTACAACCAGCCTGTTGTGTTATGTTATTTGTGTTCCCTATCTCCCCTGAGTAGCTTTGTCATAAAGAGTGGTGACTTTTATAGACTACATAATTACCAGTGACTTTTAAATATTGTATCCATTATAAAAGTTTACCCCCAAAGCTCTAATTGGAAGGTTGGTGGTAAATGGGGTAATTCCTCTTCTAGCAGGATAGTGGGTTGAAGCTATGAGTGAAACACAGCATCTGAACCTTCCACTTTAGCTTTACTTATGCTTTTTATAATTCTGATTAGATATTGCTTAATAGATCCACTGCTTCACTTATCTGAAGGATGGATGCCAAGAAGCAATCAGTTTAAAAAACAAATGTATGAAAGAAGCATTATTTTGGCTTTCATTTTCTGGTATCAACATCATGCTTTGTTTATAGAAACCATAGTCTCATCTATACAAAACCAATGAATTTGAATAACAAAATAGGAAGTTTCACAAAGGCAGCTGTGAAAGTATTTAATGATGTAGTTGTAGTGCTTCCCCTTTACCATGTCAAATTAGAGAGAGAAATATTAGTTACATATTTCTCTGGTTGAACTTAGGTGCTGAGCTTTATTTTCAAATAGCTGTGACACTTACTTTATATGATTAGACAGATTTCTCCTCAGTCAATTTTAATATGCCAGTAATTTCACTGAGTAAAATGTGAGCACATTTATGACTAAGAGGGACATTTAGAAGGATTAAGATATCAGAATAATTATTTTTTAATTATAAATTTTTGATTTAAAAGGTATGGCAATAAACTTGAGTAACTTTATTATTGAAAAAGATTTCCTGTGTAACTCAAAAAAGTGTGTTTAAGTGCCCTGCCTGGTGTGGCTCAGTGGATTGAGCACCGGCCTGTGAACCAAAGGGTCACTGGTTTGATTCCCAGTAAGGGCACCTGCCTGGGTTGCCTGCCAGGTCATGTCCCTAGTGGGAGACACACAAGAAACAACCACACATTGATGTTTCTCTTCCTCTCTTTCTCCCTCCATCCCCTCTGTCTAAAATCAATAATTTTTTTAAAAGTGAGTTTAAGTGAAGTGTTTAGTTAGTCTTCTGAAAAGACTATAATTTTAAGTGTCCATTATTTTTATGGCTTCTGAACTCTCCTTCCTATACTTTCAAACTACACAAAAATCACATAATCTATATTTTTAACATTATCTTCTGTTTTCAAAAATTCTACAGAAACTGTGTTGAAATTGTAGCTAATTTGCTTGCAACATCTTCTATGCTGAACACAAAGATTCCAAGGTCCTTGTGAGGGCAGCTATGGATTTTCATTTAGTATAAAATGTTGCTTAATATTCAAAAAGAACCTTAGTCAAGAAAATCTAGCTTATAAGCTGAGTAATTAAGACTCAGTATTATTATTGCCTGGGGTATTTATCTGAGAAGATGGTTTTTGCTTTGGTTTGTTGATGTGTCAGCCTCCAGAAAAGTCAGAGTGAACATGAGAAGCAAAAACAGGATGTACTTGGCATTTAAACTCATCTGTCCTTCACTCACTTGCTTATCAAATCTGTTTTACCAAATAGAGACAATAACGCCAGGATGATAGTCTGGGTGCTGTTATTTTGGGGCAAAAAATGAAACTAAACTAAACTAAATATTTAAGGTAGCCTAACACACCCACAGATTTTTTTCTTTCTGAAATAGCTCTTAGAATGGAAAAGAGGCAGGCACTCCAATGGGCGACACTGAGGGAGGGACACGCTGACCTTTTGATATACCTTATTTCTTCCAGACCATGAGAATCAGTATAGGAAAATATACTTTTTTTCTTTCAACAAGCAATGCCCTCAGTCAGGGGTTGGCAAGCATTTTCTGCAATGGGCCAGATAGCAAGTATGTTGCATTTGGTGGGCCATGCAGTCTCTCTTCCCAGTACCGTACACAGCTCTGCCATGGTCGGGAGAAAGCAGCCATAGACAATACATAAATGAATGGCGTGATTCTCTTCCAATATTTATTTTTGGACTCAGAAATTTGAATTGCATATTATTTTTATGTGCCAGAAAATAGTCCACTTCTTTTGATTTTTCTTTCAACCATTAAACATATAAAAATTTGTTAGCTCACTGGTTGTACAAAAACAGAGAGTACTATTTGACTCTTGAGCTATAATTGCTGACTGCTGCCCTAAATAATTGTGTTTTAAAATCATATACGATATGTAATGAAATAACATGATACATACATGTATATATATACATATATTATGCTTACATGTATATAACACTCTAATATTTTTTTTGCCAAGAGAATCATGCTTAAACTGCACTTCTGTTTTCAGTGAACGCAAACTTGCGAATGTGTCCCACTCTCTGCCCAAATGAAGACTGTACTCTTTCCACAGACGTGATGGAGCCTTAGACGGGCAAAGAAGAATGAATCAAAGTGACGCTCAGGACTCAACCAAGCGCTGTCTTAAGCTTTCATGTATTATGCATACGTTTTATTTGTGGTTTCATTCACAAATTTTTAATTCATTATAATCATGTGGTACAGTTTCAGAGTCTCCTTACCTCTTTGCTCTCTCTCCTATACCTCCTTTCTTTCCCTACTTTGACATTTTTATAAAGATTTTATTTATTTATTTTTAGAGAGAGGGGAAGGGAGGGAGAAAGAGAGGGAGAGAAACAGCAATGTGTGGTTGCCCCTCACGTGGCCCCCACTGGGGACCTGACCTGCAACCCAGGCACGTGCCCTGACTGGGAATTGAACTAACGGCCCTTTGGTTCACAGCTCGCTCTCAATCCACTGAGCTACATTAGCCAGGGCCCTACTTTGCCATTTTTAGACTTCACAGGACAAAAGATATTTTAATTTGTTACAGCACAGCAGAGAAAGGGGAACTAGCGGAGTCAGGAGGGTGAGAGATGAAAGGAAAGGATCAAAGTGAGAAACACAGAAAGGAAGTAGTTTTTGACCTGAGTCAGGAAATGATGTGTGATGAGAGGTTGAACTCTCTGTTCCTCACATTTTTCTTTGTTGCTTATCCTCTTCTGCCCATTTCTCCTGCCTTACCTGCAACCTGCTCAACTGCCCTCTGCCATCCATTTCCTACCATTTCTTGCCTTCGTCTAATTCCTCCTTCGCTCTGAACTTCTTACTTGATTCTCTCATTCCCATTTCCCCCTTTACTGGTTGTTCGTTGGTGCTAACCTTGAGATCACCTGCTTGAATGTGTCACTACAACTTGCCTTTCACCCCTCTCTGCTTCCAACCACACCAGGCAACTCCCCCTTGGGCCACGCACTCAGCCTTGCGGTGTGACCTGGCCCTGCCGAGCCGGAGCAGGCTCTCCAGTCCAGGCCTCCTGCTCACGGAAGCATCATGGCTGCAGTGTGAACCCCCCACCCCAGCCCACCCCTGTGCATTCACAGAAAGAAATGATACAACTGTGCTTGTACCTTTACAAGGCAGATAACTATTTTGGCTCCATTAATTTGCTTTTTAAGTACAAAATTTAGCTTTTGTCACCCTTTCCTACATATTTTATTGATTTGTCTGAAATTGAGGAGCTGGTGTACTCTGATGATACCACTTTAGAACTCAAATTGATGAATTCAGGTGTACTGTTTTTTTTCCTAATAAATGAACTCAGTAATGAGAAGAATTAAAAATTATCTCATCATAAAAGTTATTAGGCCTTAAATGATAAAGTTGACTGATAAGAATTTAGAGTATACATATGAGCAAACATAAGTCAAAAATCACTGCAAACTCTGTTTCTCAGATATAACCACTGATATATATTTTGGTGTGCAATCTCCCAGAATTCTATATAAGCCTACACATAGAAGGGATTATACATGTGTATCAGCCATAATTTGATCAGAGAAGTGGAACCTTTTGGAGATATGTAAAGTAAGGGGTTTGACCGTTCTTAGTCACGGAGCTGGTTAAACACTCTGAGGGTGTCCTCTCTGTGCCTGGTGCTGGAGGGTAAAGACCTTGTCAAGCCAGATGCGATCTCTGAGCCTCAATGTCCTCGTTTGTAAAATGGCTATAACAACCCAATAAGGTTGTGTAAGTATTAACCTTAGTGTTAAGTGAAATAATGTAAGTAACATGCTTTTCACCATCTGGCTTCCAGGAAGAGCTAAATAAATTTTAGCAGTGATTATTATTAATAATTATGGTTATCACATTTTCACTGAAATTACCTGTACGATGGAGTCATTAATATTTACTTCAAACTGCTGTTGTAAGAATTAAATCAGAAAGCAAAGCTAGAAATACCTAAGACAAAGTGTTGCACAATGAGGATACTCAGTGTGCGTTTATGATTCTTATGCTAAGATTGCTTTAGCATTCATGAGCAGCCATGCCACACCATTATTGAGTTCACTGTCACTTAAGTCTTTGAAGTTTCTTTTACCTGCATGGTGAAATAACTCCTGCCATCTTGTACTTGAAAAATTCTGTTTATCCAGCTCAATGTAGGACTTTACATTTATATTTCTCCCTTTTTACTGAAATAAATTTCTATCTCATACTTCAGAATGCCCAGATTTCTTTCAAACTTAATTCTGGATCTAACATATTATTCTTAATTTTTCATGCTTCCTATGAATTCATTTGAGATATTAGGCTAGGCCTTGTGAAACTGCTTTTTTGTAGGTCAAAATGGTTATATATTGACAGTTGTATATGATTCGACCTAATATTTAGTAGAAAGTTGAATGGACTAGAACCAAGGACATGACTGTGAACTTACTCTTTGCAGGCAGTCTTGACTTTTTCGGGTCATGAATCTCTGAGAATCTTACGACAGTTATTTATTCCTTCCCTGGTAATATGCACACACACACGCATGCACACTACTTCACACTATCTTTTTATTGCATTGGATATTCATTTTCTTCATGGAGACAGAATATAAAACATGTTTCCCTTTAAAAAGCCACTCATTCTCAATTAATGTGAAAAATTTATTTGCTTTAAAAATTATAGCAATATGAATTGCACCTATAAGCAAAACGTAAACTGTAATCACGGTAAATTTTAAATTTTAATAAGAACACTGCTAATTATTGGCTTGAATACGAAGCGAACATTGTGGGATGGACTTATGCGGCTCTGTGAAAAATCATCTTTTATTAATCAATTTTAAGTTTTCATTCCTCTGCCTAAAAATATTGGAAACACTGACTGACAAAATGCCTGTAATACTAACACAAATCAGAATGCCTGTTACTTGTTTTGCTAGATCAGAATAGGCTTGTTTCAAGGAGCAGCAAAATTTCCGAAGTCTTCAGGTGGAATTTATATTCTATCACGTCCTCTGCTCTCAAGTCAAGGAGGTAAACTTTCATAAGGCATGCAAGTCAGCAAAGTAAGGACTATAAATCCACATCTCATTTTCAGGTCATTTAAGAAGAAAATAACCTAGAAAATTCTGGGGTGTTTCCAGGTTTCTGTAAATTTCAGTTTGCTTAAAAATTGACAGGGCTTTGTTGCTTTTCTTTTCCTTCGGAAAGTCATTTTTATTATATTTCAATCTAACTTTTTCCATTGGTGACTACATGTCTTGTTTTATTTAAGTTTCCAAAATATTGCAAGGATTTACATATGTTAAAAATTTTTTCAGATACAGTTTACGTTCAATATTATTTTGTATTAGTTTCAGGTGTACATCATAGTGGTTAGATAATCATATATTTTACATAGTGATTTCCCTGATATTTCCAGTATCTACTATATATAGTTATTATAATGTTACTGATTATATTAGCTATGCTGTACTTTACATTCCCATGACTATTTTGTAACTACGAATCTGTACCTCTTTATCCCTTCAGCTTTTTTTATCCAATCCCCCATCACCCTTCCCCTCACATAACCATCAGTTTGTTCTTTGTATGGGTCTGTTTCAATTTGTTTGTTCATCTATTTTGTTCTTTAGATTCCACATATAATTGAAGTTATATGGTACTTGCTTTTCTTTGTCTGACTTATTTTCTTAGCATAATATCCTCTAGGCCCACCCATGCTGTTGCAAATGGTGAAATATTATTCTTTTTAGAGCCGAATAATATTCCATTGTATATATGTACCACCACTTTTTTATCCATTCATCTATTGATGGGAACTTGGGTTGATGTTTTATACCTTGGCTGTTGTAAGTAACACTGCAATGAAGATAGGGTTGCATATATCCTTTCAAAGTAATGTTTTGGCTTTTTTCACATATATACCCAGAAGTGGACATGCTGGGTAATAAGGCAATTCTATTTTTAATTGGAATGTACAGTCTACATTCCCACCAACAGTGCATAGGGGCTCCTTTTCTCCACATTGTCGCCAACACTTGTTGTTTGTTGATTTATTGATGATGGCCATTGTGACAGGTGTGAGGTTATATCTCACTGAGGTTTTAATTTGCATTTATCTGATGACTAGTGACTTTGAGCATCTTTTCATATGTCCATTGGCCATCTGTATGTAACCTTTGAAGAAGTGTCTATTCAGGTCTTCTGCCCATTTTTTAACTGGGTTGTTTTGTTTTTTTTATTTTTTTCTGGTACTGAGATTTGTAAGTATTTTATAAATTTTGGATATTAACCCCTTATCAGATGTATCATCGACAAATATCTTCTTCCATTTATTGGGTTGTCTTGTCATTTTCTTGATGGTTTCCTTTGCTGTGTGAAAGCTTTTCAGTTTGATATAGTCCCATTTGTTTTCTTTTGATTGCAGCCTATAGATTCACTTTTTCAAGCAAAGGAGAATTTTCAGAATTGATTGTCTCCCATCTTTTGTCCCAGAATGTCTGGCCAAAATATCTCATAGTTTTAACACAGTATGTATATGCTGGTCATAGGACTGTATGAAAAGTTTTATATTTTTCCTGTGCCCCCCCCAAAATTGTCAAATGAGCCAATTCACAGTGACATCCTCTGTGCCAAATAGTTCTATGTATAGATTTCTTCTATCAAATAAAAAAAAATATGGCCCGGCTGGTGTAGCTCAGTGGATTGAGCACGGGCTCGGAATCAAGCGGTCCCGGTTCGATTCCCAGTCAGGGCACATGCCTGGGTTGCGGGCCAGGCCCCCAGTGAGGGCCATGTGAGAGGCAACCATACATTGCTCTTTCTCCCTCCCTTCTCCTCTCTCTGAAAATAAATAAATAAAATCTTAAAAAAAAATATGGTGGCTGGATGGGGGTTGAGGGGTCTGTCAAAAGTTAATCAAGTTTGTATTAAAAATCCCTTTTTATCTGCATCATATGAAAGAAGTCCATATTCTGCTCTTCTATCCTGACAGAACTTCTTGGCAAAATGATTTAAATTCTCAAGTATGATGATGTGGATCACTTTCACAGCAGTAACCAAATATTTCAGGCTGTTGATAAAGTCTCTAACATTAATGCATCCTGATTAACAACACCAGGTTAATAATTATAGGTTAAATTTATTTTACCATTTTTTCAATCCACCTTTTAAGTATTGCCTAAAGATCCTCAAGGGTAAGTATCATACAGAAATGGCATTTATTTGTTATTATTTGTTGCTTCTCATGAGCGTCACTTACCTTTTCATGCCACAAGAATGAAATAATTATTACATATCCTGTTATACTTGTAGTACTTGAAAGATAAACAGCAACAACCATGTTCCAAATAAAAATCTCTTATTGATAAAACATAATCATATTGTGTTTTTAATAACAAATTAGTTTGCAAATTCTTGCGTCAACTGTATTATTACTCTAAACCATCATGGTTATTGGTTAAGATAGCTACAATAATTTTGTTCAAAATTTATCCTTTCAATATCCACAATAAATGACAGAACCAATCCTGCAGTTGGCTAAGTCTTCACCAAGATATATCTTTTTCTATTCTATATTCATTTTTATTTATGATCCCAACTTATATTGCGATTATATATCTTATTCCGAATTCTTTCCCATGGGCCAAGCTAATCTTTATACAGTTATTATTTCCATCTGGTTCTTACCTTTATTTGACATTTCTCATTGTGGAGTTTAACCTCGTCCCAGGCTTCTTTCTCATATTTGCTCACATGTATTGTTACATCCCTTCTAACCGTCCCCAACAGGGCATTTCATGTACAGCGCCACTAATTACTTTCCTTTAATAGATCTCTTTCTGTCTAAAATGATTCTCTCTTATTCTACATTCCTAATCACGAATGCTTACTACAAATTGTCTGAGTTACATAAGATAGCATTTATTTGTTAGAATCTAAATATTAATTTTAACTGTTAAAACATTTACTCATTGGGTAGCTTATAAATATTAGAGAAAATGAGCACTTCTTGTTTTCTGTTAACTTACCACAAATCTCCTGTACAATCATCTTTACTTACATATCATTCTTATGGTTCATCATAATACTTCCTTTTTCTCTTTCCTGAAAATATTACTTTAAAGCTATCTTAATCAAGTTAATGAGTCTTCTGGAATCACAATTCCCTCAGAATTTTAAAATGTTCCTTGTCCCTCTTCAAGGGACCAAATTCAGTTATGGTAAGAATATAATTTTCAACACTTTTAAACCACTGGATCTTTATTTCCCTTAAAGGAAATCTCATCCAGAGCCCTTCATACTAAACACATCAAAGAGAACATTTTCTAGTTGAAGGGTGTGTGTGTGTGTGTGTGTGGTACAGGAACAAGGATTTCCCCAGGCGACTCCTCTGTGACTCAAACTCCCTTTTGAAACATAGCTTGCAAACCAGTTTTTCAAGACAAGATCAAATTAAGCAATGTCTTTTAATGGAAATTTTCTATTCTGGATATTTTTTGAGCACTCATATTTGCAAAACACTTTGCTACACATGACGTATATCTTACTCTCATTTCCAAAGCAATACCTTCCTAGAAAAATAGTAAATGAGAACGTGTTCTGTATCCTCAAGTATTTCAAAAATCAACAGGAACCTATCCTGGGCAACTTCTGGTGATTATGTTATTTCTAATACAAATAAGCACCCACGGAAACCAATTTTTTCCTTTTCAAGATTTTTGGATCTGAAACATCAAGTTGGAATGCCATTGAGCTGGGGGCATGACAGGTACTGTAGTGAATATGATTGCCACAGAAGAAAGTCAGGTGAATTTCCTTCAGTGACCCCAGGACCCAAATAAGAGGACTCAGTTCCCTAGCCTGCCCCTGCCCCGCCCCGCACACACAGCATCTCCCACCTCTGCTCATTTATTCATGCATCCACTCTAGTCCACTCAAAGTGGGCTGCTGTTCCACTTCTCTGTTTATTAAACTTCTATCTTTCAAGTTTCCTCATCCTAGTTAGCCCCCGAATTGTTTCCTCCTTTATGCCACTAAGTGTACGTTATTCTAAAGCCACACATTATTCCTTTTATTACAGTTATTTTGATGTGTTTTACTCCTGCCTTCCTACAAGATGATAAACCCCTGAGGCCAGAAGGTACTCCCTCAAGTTCCTAATTACAAGAATTGACTTACGTAGGGATCTTGTGTAGTTACTTTAACTAAAGAAATCAAGGGAATTAATAAATGGGTACAGAAGAAGACGACAATTAGGACAACATAGGTATGATGTTTAGGGTTCCTGGGTGTCATGCTGTGTCTCAAACAGAGGGGACCATTCACTTTCTACTAAACACTGACATACGCTGAGCACCTCAGGGATGGAAACATTGGGGACCACTGGGTATCGTCTCAGCCTAGCATTGGCATTCTCCCAGTGCCAGCATTGGCCACATGAGCCTTGGGTGAGGTCAGTCATGCCAAATTTCCAGGAGGAATGGACACTGATCAGGAAGAGGCAGGAAGGAGGAACGTGGAAAACACCACATGGTGACTATGGCTGGTGGACCTGTTCATGAACACGCAAGTTAAACCTTCCAGGGGTGATTGGGCACATGAGGAAGGATTTGCAGATGAAAAGTCCTGGTTAGCAGATGGGACAAGACATGTAAGATTCATGCTATAACAATTAATGTAGCTTGATAAATTGGCGGGCCAGAGATATCTGGATTATATTTAATTTACACATAAAACAAAGTCTTTTAAGTTACAATTATATACAAAAATTTTAATGCAAATATCCACTAAAATTAGGATATAAATGACTGATGTAATTGTATATGCACACTATGTATATATCTGTGTACATTACTTGTGTCTGTGTTTCTTCTCTAAAGAAGAAATTTTGTTAAGAGGACAAAATCTCTAATCAAAAGTGAAAAGAGACATACAGAAGTGAAACAGATGGACTTTTCTAGAGACCCTGAAGAAAGCAAGTAAATCCTGTTTTCCAGTTGTGGCTATGATTGCCTGTTTGGTGAGTTCTATTTCATATTAACTTAGCATTCTCCCCAACTCTCCAAAAAATACAGATGGGCAGGAAGGAAGAAAGCATGCTTTGGCCCCCAAATTGAAAATAGTTGTTTTAAAATTATGGAAATAGTGAACCATAAGGATGACTATAAGCAGATGTCTCTGAAAAAGGTGCAAAACCCACAAAAATTTTAATTTCCTGCTATCACTGGAGTACTCCATTTTGGTTCTCAGATTGACAGATTTTGACGGTTAAGTGGACTTGTAGAAATGGTTAACATATAGATTTTCCATTTCTCTAAGTGTAAGTATTTGGAAGCTAGTGAACGTCTGGATCATCTCTAAATCATCTTTCACCCAATAATTTTTTGGATCAAATTAAGCCAATGTCTGCAATCCACTGCTGTGTAAGTTATTTCTGGCCCTGAAATTTTATTGAACTATGTGGTTCATTTTGCATTTCATCATAAAACATCAACTTATTATTACCTTATTTTCCTCTTTGATGTAATCATTTTTGGACACATTTGGAAGTAACAAACTTAAATGAGTGTTAGTTATAGTCTTAGGTGACTGCTCTAACAAAATATAATCATAGAAAGATGTCTGAGCCAATAAAACCATCTGGGGCTTTCATGCTTCAAGACACAAAATCTTTTAGATTTGTGAATTGTGCCAATAAATTTCAATCCAGTTGGACTGAACCAGGGAAAAAATGACCTGTGTCTGGGTCACTTTTTTTAAAAAATGCATATTTTAAGCTACAAATTCTTGGATTGGGATAGCTTTCCCTGAAGTAACTCTTATTTATAGCTGCACTGCCTTTGATATCTGAACAATTAAAATTGATGTTATTTAAACTCCGAAGGAGTTACGATATAAGTATGTACCAGTACACTTTAGTAGTATTATAACACTAATGGTCAGAGGTTCATCTTGTAGTTCCTCTTGCTATGGGGCCTTGGAAGAGCAAGACTGCTCCTTTGATACTGAAGTACACAGTTTGAGTTTACGATAGTTGCACAAAAATGCAGATGCGAAGATACGGCCATGCATTTTCAAGGGACCAACTATCTTTTTGCACTTAACACTCAGATAATGAAATACTTACAGCAAGTATTACTGGATGGCTATCAAACAGCCACTCCTCACTTCTTTCTGCTGATAAAATCCCAGTTCTGTTCTTGCTCCACGATTTACACAGAGAAAGAAAGGACAGCTGATGCTTTCCATTTCCATGGCAGGCTAGGCCTGAGGTCATTCCCCTCCACAGTGATTGCATTGTCATAGTCCTGGTATGCAGGTCTGTCTAATGAGACATTAAAAGGCCTCAGCCAATGTTATGGAAAATTACACTACAAACTAAGAATTTAGAATTAGGATTTATTGTTTAGTAAGAATTCGTTGTGAGGAGGAAGAAAGAAAATGCTAAACCAGCCAGTAGCTAGGTGTCCGCCAACCCCACTTCTTTGAGACATCGTAATTATGGACTTTCTTTTACCCACTGGTACAACCTAAGACCTGAAAGAATTGCTTGAGGTCACTACGGAAGAGGGGCTTTGTGACACTCAGGTGGGAGAAAGCAGAAAGCTATGGTAGAAGAAGTAGATGTTAGCCTTTAAAAAATTGTGTATGTAATTGTAAATTAAAAGGCTTTGTATTCTCTATAAATCTATCAGCCTTGTGGTGATATTAAGAAGTCTTTTCTTCTTGGTTTTTCTTTTTTTTTTTATTGTTGTTCAAGTACAGTTGTCTCCAATTTCCCACCACCACTTTCCCCCATCCCACCCACTCCCACCTCCCTCCTTCAATCCTACCCCCTTTGCCTTCGTCCATGGGTCCTTTATGCATGTTCCTTGATGACCCTTCCCCAGTCTTTCCCCAGTTTTCCCCTCCCACCTCCCCTCTGGTTACTGTCAGTTTGTTCTTTAGTTCTGTGTCTCTGGTTCTATTTTGCTCATTTGTTTGTTTTGTTGATTAAGTTACGCTTATAAGTGAGATCATATGGTATTTGTCTCTCAACTCCTGGCTTATTTCACTTAGCATAATACTCTCCAGTTCCATCCATGCTGTTGCGAAGGGTAGGAGCTTCTTTCTTTCCACTTCATAATATTCCATTGTGTAAATGTACCACAGCTTTTTGATCCACTCACTTACTGATGGGCACTTAGGTTACTTCTAGCACTTGGCTATTGTAAATTGAGCTGCTATGAACATTGGGGTGTGTAGGTTCTTTTGAATTGCTGTTTCAGGGCTTTTAGGGTATAATCCCAGCAGTGGAATTGCCCAATCAAAAGGCAGTTCCATTTGTAGTTTTTGAGGAAATTCCACAGTTTTCCACAGTGGCTGCACCAGTCTGCTTTGCCACCAACAGTGCACTAGGGTCCCCTTTTCTCCATTAGCTCGCCAGCACTTTTTGTTTGTTGATTTGTTTATGATGGCTATTCTGACCAGTGTGAAGTGATATCTCATTGTGATTTTAATTTACATCTGTCTGATGGCTAGTGATGCAAAATAATGTTTGAATAATATGATTATAAGTATATAAAAGGGGTTATAGATGGCCCAGTAAAAAATTATGAATCATTTATTTTGTTGACATTTTAACTTTGTTTCTCCAACTACCAACCTGTAGTGATAGCTGATTATGAATAGTCTGGGTTTTGGTTTTTTTTTTTATGATAGGATCTTATAGGAAAAAAATCTTTACTTTTGAAAAGAAGCCAAAGGAAGGCTCTATTTTTACTCTTTATTTGCTGTACATTTTCACATCTGCATGGCATACGTGTGACCATGAGGTCAGCCGGTCTTTGAGAAAGCAGCAATACTGAAGATGCGAGGACAGAGAGATGGAAAGATTCCAGATTGTTTACGATGTCATCGAGCTGATGTGTTAATTAGTCCTAGAGCCATTCTGCCTTAAGATATTTTGCGGGATATGATAAAATCTCCCTTAATTGCTTAGACCACTGTGCATTGAGATTTCTCTTATTTATAGTCAAAAACTTCATAAACAATACATGGTTTAATCCAAATTTCTTTGCCTATTTAATGAAAATAAGAAAACTATTTTAACAGTATACCTTGTATATAGAAAATATGGATCAAAGGAGACTAAACATTTCAGGTGGAGAAATTATTTTCTGAAGGAGCAAACTGTGGGATTATAGAAAAGAAATATTTATAGCAACTTAGTACTGTCTTTGTATTAGATAAATGATTCCAAGGACATATAGTTTCAACTATTAACATGCACAAATATCCTATGTTCCAGATTTTTCAACATCAGTTCAGTAGAGTGAGTACATAGAGTTTAAACAAAGTTATCAGGTCTGTGGCAGAACTGCTCAGAGCCTAGACTGTGCTTATATAGTCTTTGAATTTTCGAGAGCAAAGTTTAATATAGTCTATTCCCCCATTTAAAAGTCAGATTGTTTTACAGAAGTATTACTGTAGAAAGACAAAAGTATTGGTTTACTTTGGTTAAGAGAATGAAAAATATCTCAAGGCCCAACATGTGTACCCACGAAAATTATTAAGATGCATGTTAACAGCAGCACCCTGTTTTTCTGCCCCAATTTTTTCTTTGGTCCTATCTATTCAGAAAGGAGGTTTCTGATAGAAGAAACATGTATGCTTATTCATAATGCAGAAAGTAAGAAAAATCAGGATGGCTTTTGGGAAACTCCTGGGTCAGGCTAAAAAAAAAATCTAGAATTTAACTGGCTTCAACTTAATTGGAAACAGGACTTGGGAGAACTTTGTGATGTTCTGGGATTTAATACTTTCTCATATTCATCTTCTGTTTTCTTAAACTGAAAAGGATTGTTTTGCTTGTATTCAAAGTCAGTGATGATGTGGAAGATGCTAAAATATTGTGAGGGCCTCCGCAGCCCATTTTGAGAAAGGCAGAAACCAAGGAACAGGAGTTTAGGAGCAGGTTTGAGGAGGGCAAAAGAATAGGGCAAAAGTAGGAAAAGAGACTGATTCATCTGAGGGCTTGTCCCGGGTGCTTCTCAGTAGAAGCCTAGTGGTTCCTTGAAGAGAAGGCATGATGCGATTTCTGGGTTTATCAGTTATGATACAAGGAGGATGAGTGAGAAAAAGCTATATACCGGAAAATACAATAGGGACCCAGAAACCCCTGTGCCCGTAGTGCTCAGCAAGAGTTATCAAAGCCGGGGGCAGGAAGTCACGCGAACAAGGGGAGGGCCAATATGTGGCAATGTCAACCAAAATAATGTGCATCTGTCTGGAGGGAGGAGTGGACTTTCTAAAACCTTGGCGTCTTAAAACAATTCTGCTGTTGATAATTGTGTGACTGTGTTCAGGGTAAATTCTTATCCTCTCTGGGCCTTAGGTTCCTCCATTGTGAATGAGAATGTCCCCAGGGTCTTTTCCATCACCAACGGTCTATTGTACGCTACCTTGTCTTAAATCAGCAGTTGGCAAAGGGATTGTGAGGTAAAAACAAAAACAAAGGCAAACAGCTATGGAAACACAATTACAAAAGCTATCCTGGAGACAGATTTTTTTGGTCCCTGTTCAGACTAAGATTACACTTCACTTATGGAAGCAAGAAATAATTTGGAGGATGCTGTATACCTAATGAAGTAACTTTGGATTACACAATTGTACTTTGCTTTAGGGTAGAACCAGAGGTTTCCATTTATGAGGGTTTTGTGTATGTATGGTTTTTGCTTGCTTAGACAAGGCGACCTTGGAATTTTAAGATGTCACACCAGTCACCTTCTCCTGGTTCTTGTCATACGGATGAAAAATGGTGAAATTTTTCAATGCTGGAAAAAGAAAGAAAAAATCAACTAATGTATGTGACTGTCTTTAATATATGATATATTTTTATATGTTGATGTGTAACTGAACCAGGAGTTGAGAAAGTGAGAGATCACTCCATTTGTCTGAAAGAAAAAGGAAATGTGAGTGCAGAGCAAAGATGACCTTCCCTGGGACCTCTTCTCATGCTCCTCATTGAGGTTTCAATACAGATTTCTTAAAACAAACAAAAAATTGTGGTTCAGAGCATGTAATGTGAGATCTACCCTCTCAAAGCAGCTTTTGGAGTACAATGCAGTCTTGCTAACTGTAGGGATGACGTTGCTGACCAGACTCCAGACTTGCTCATTTTGCACACCCAAAACTTTATACCCACTGGTGACCAATTCCCAGTATCCTCCACCCCAGCCCCTGGCAACCATTCTATACTCTACTTCTATGCAGTGTATTTTTGTTTGTTTGTTTATTGCGGGGCAGGGGAGAGGCTTACACTTTTAATTTATTCTTTGCTCCAATTTTCTCTTTCTTGTCATTTCCATGCCAAGAAAGAGCCAATACATTCATTTCAGGCCAGGTTTAAGGCCATTTGCTGCTGGAAGATTCTTGACTGGAAAATCTTCCAGGGGACTAGAAGTCTCCTTAAAGCCTCTTATTATATATGAGACACATTTTCTTTATTCACTTGTTTATTGGTGGACGCTTGGGTTGTTTCCACACCTTGACTATTGAGAATAATGCTGCTATATACGAAGGCATACAGATACCTCTTCTAGACAATGGTTGTGTTTCTTTTAGATATCTACCTGGAAATGGGATTACTGGATCATATGATAGTCTATTTTTAAATTTTTTTAGGAAACTCCATCCTGTTTTCCATAGCGGCTGAGCAGGTTTACATTCCCACCAGCAATGCACAAGCGTTCCCTTCTCTGCATGTCCTTATCGACATGAGTTATAGCTTGACTTTTTGATAATACACATCCTAACAGGTGGGAGATAATATCTCATCCTGGTTTTGGTTTGCATTTGCCTGACGATTAGTGATTTGATTATCTTTGCATGTACCTCCTGGCCATTTGTGTATCTTTTTTAGAAAACATTATCTATTCAGGTCCTTTGTCCATTTTTAAATTGGGTTATTTATTTTTTATTTTTTTGCTATTGAGTTGTATGATTTTTTAAATATTTTGGATATTAATCTTTTATCAGATATGTAGTTTGCAAATACTTTCTCCTGTCCCATGTTATTTTTTAATTTTGTTGATGGTTTCCTTTGCTGTATAGAAACTTTTAGTTTGATATCACCTCACATATTTATTTTTGCTTTTGTTAGCTTGGTCTGCTTCTATGTCATACTTCAGAATTTCTTTTCCTAAGGCTGAATAAATTCATTGTATGTATATACCACATTTTCTTTATTCATTTTTCTGTTGATGGACATTTGTTTTTTCCCCATATGTTGGCTATTGTGAATAATGCTGCAACAAACTCAAGTCTCCTGGAAGACAGGGATAAGCCAAGGCGCATGCTCTCATTGTTGTGCCTGCCACACCAGTGCTCAAAGCCATTTACACAGAGGGCATCCACTTTCCATGGGGCTGCTGCTACAATTCAAATAGAGACCCTGAACTTGCTCCCTGTGTAATGTTCTGTTCTAAGCCCTTAATGCAACTGAGAATAAAACAAGTGACTTTTTCATGCTTCATACTCTAAGCAGCAACCTTCACCCCAAATTAAACACTTTTTTAAAGGAAATATCGAATTGTCCAACCCCAGCCTCAACTCAGTTCAGTTAACAACATCCAGACCGTTTTGGACACCAAAGAATGAGGTCTGGAGATCAACCAGCCAGAAGCTACAGAACAGACTCAAAAGACTAGTTTTGGCTAGCTTTTATAACAGTGTGAAGTGTCCTGTGAATACTTTGCCTTTCTTTGCATTGAAGCCTTGCAACAGTCAAGGCACAGGAAATACTCCACGTAAGGTGTTGCTGAACCCATGAGCACTTATTCTCTGTTAAAATGTCCTTAATATAAGGGAAATATAAAGGAAAGCTCTCAGTTCTTTTGGCCAACTGCATTAACTCAAGAACAGTTCAAATTTATATTGCTCCAGGAGCAAATAAGTTTGAGGTTAGATAGATGCAAATATCAATTTAATTTAAGGGAGCATATTCTAGAACTTTGTGGAGGTCCCTGCTGTTTTGTTCTCAGCATCATAAGGTTAATCTGGACTTCCATTTGGATGTATGCAAAACCGCATTGAAAAACAGAGCGAATCCGAAAATATTCAAGCTAAGGTTGTACAACCATTTCTCCTTCATGGGTAGGGAGTGCTTGTGTAATCAATTTAAAAAGACAGTATATCTATTATGCACTTTAGGTTTGCTAGGTATTTCATATATTATGCATTTAATTCCCACAGAAATCCAGTCATCCTAATATTATCTCCACTGTTCTGAGAAGAATGTAGGCTTGCCAGCTCAAGGGCAGAGAGAATTAGCAGAGGTCCTTCCAACTCCTGAAACCATAGTTTTAATAAAAATGAACATTTATGGAGTACTTGCTATATGCTAGCACCATACCCAAGCACTCCACTCATATTATCTCCTTTCACGTCCAATAGCCTGCTGAAATAGTTTCCATCATATTTCAATTTATAGATGAGGGTATTTAGCTATAAAATCATAATCAAATTGTCCATTGAAAAATAATTTCCTACCAGCAAAACCAGGATTTGACCTCAGGCAATTTAACTACACACTTTTAATCATCATACATTCTTTCTTACTTGTTTACCAGGCTGCTTGATGGATTCTACTAAAATAAAAATCTTCAGCATAATTTTTTGGCAAGAAGTACCCCTTCATATATAGGCCTATTTAGAAATAAATCTTAATTTATTCATAAGTAAATTTTAAAAAATCCAAAGTAGTTATAAAACCACAAGTCATAAGTTCTGAATCATTTCTGGTTGCCATGGCAGCCATCAGAACCATAGTCGCGATACCTTAGGGTGCACTGCAGCAGAAGTAAGCCAATTCCTGAGGCACGTGCCATTCTGAGGCCTGGTTGTACCTCCAAGTCTTTCCCAATTAAAAAAGCACATGAAATTACTAGTGAGTGACACTATTACAAGGATGACCTTGAATTCTAAACAAGTTATTGGGAAAAACAATTTATAAATTTTTGTTCTTTATTATTGGTAACAACGCACACACACGAATGCATGCGTGTGTGTGACATACAACTTACAACTAAGCAAGGTATCCCATGGTCTCGCATCCTCCAAGGACCCTTCCACTCTATCATTTCGAATGTGTGTGGCAGATAATATTGATTTTCTGCCCATTCCTCTTGGATCTCATTTTTGCACTTTCGTTTCTCCAATGGAGGACTGCCTGTGGGCTCCTGGAGCCCTGTTTTCCAGGGCTTAGAGCCAGAAGTTCTGGGCACTTACATCCCCCAAGGCTGGCCCTTAACCAGTGACTCCCAGGCATGGTAGCATGACAGCCCCAGCCCCCTTGACTTGGGAGAAAACACTCAGAGGCAGAATTCACAGTCCATAGTTGTCTTCAGGATCAGGCTGAAGCTCGTCTTTGGGAGACTTTGCCTGAGAAAACCCCTTGCTTGGCTTCTTCCTCTTCCCTGTTTTGCTTACCCCATTCTTTTTTCTATTCCCTGACAGGCTACCCCTGGAAGTGCTTTGTTAGTAAACCACTTAAACAGGAATTTTCCCCTCATATTGGCTTCTGGGAAACTAATGTGAGACAATATATCTCCTGGTTTTTCTAAGAGACATCAGGTCCTAGCAACGACAAATAGATTTTGTGAAAAGATTAAGGTGAAGGACCAGAAGTGAGAAGGACAAATGAATGAACAAAGGCAGAAAAGAAGGAAAGAGTGAAGGAAGACTAAGAAAATATGTATGTTTCTACTTAGTGGGGGTACAGAGATGAAACATTGTTGCAGGCCGCTTTACACCCGGTCCATGAGCACTGATTTGTGGAGAACTAACCCACACCCATTTGTCAGCACAGTCGGATATGGGCGGGACGCCACTGCACAGTGGCAGGCCACCAGGGGCAGTTCACCCCAAATCTAGCTATGGCTTGCATGATGTGGCTGTGGAAATACTCATTGACCTCTGAAAAACAAAGGCCTGTTCCCCCACCTAAAAGGATTAAGCCATTTAGCAAACCAGCAACCTGAACACGAAAAGCAGAAGCAACTGCTAATTGCTAGAGAAGCCATTTACTAAGAAATGTCTTATACAGTTCTTTCCAAAGCCAGAAACTTACTACTGAGCAGAAATGTTTATTACTAGGAAAGTTAGAAAGCTTTAACTAAAAATCATAGACTAAAAGATTTTAGTAAAAGGTTAAACAAAACAATAGATTCACATCTCAGAAAATGTAAATAAAACCTTCCTGTCGCCTGATAGGCAGCCAAACATCTAAGCTCTAACAAATGTAGCTAATGGTTAAGAATGCCTTTGCCTACCTGTCAGTCCTCTTGAGTCTCAAAGGTACGAAGAGCAACCTCTGCATACATCTTTAACTCAGAGAGATCTAAGACTTTAAAAATAAATGTTTAGCCATTAACTAGGACCTAGAGTTTTATAGTTTAATACTGTTTCCTGGCTAATAGATAGATTAGCAAACCTCCTTATCATAGCATCCATTTGTTTAAGCCTAGGTGAAAATTAAAGTACTCTTGTATGTCAACCTTTTAGAGCTGTTAATGATTTGTAGTTGTCCCAACTGATTGTAAAAAGAAACCTTTTAAAAATAAAGAAAATCTTGCTGTAGTAGTTCAGTCAGTGGGAGAGAGCAAAGATTCCTGACTGGACCCCTCCATTCTGAAAAAGAGTGTTGGACTCATTCATTGAGCCTTGCCGCCCCTCCTTCGGAGCTACCCATCTCCTAAGAGGTTGCAGTAAAGCTGGACTTCTACAAAACATCATTTTGTCCCAATCATTGTTTGTAACTATGTGCTGTGAAATCTGCCCCCGCTTTTTTCCCTTAAAAACATCTTGGACAGTTAACAGCAATCAATCTAGTTTAAAATGAAGCTCAATCTTAATTTAGAATGCATCTTTTCCTTTACCTGCAGGGCAGTCTTCAGCTAGGATAGTAAGTCCTTGGAGAGTGTGTGTGTGTGCACACCAGTGGATGTTTCTAGACATATCTTCCACCCTTCTGTACAAGTTAAGTTCTTTCTGTCTCTTGATGCTGGTGGGGAGGAGAGTGAGAGAAAATAACGTTCCCAAACTTACTCTCTCCTGGTACAGTCCTCATTTTGCTGCTAGCCACCTCTTCTTTGACTAGCCCTGTCTAGGTGTCAGGACTAAGGCACCAGCCAGGTCATGCTGGCTGTCAGAGACACATGGATAAGTTCCTTAGTGGTCATTGCAAAGCCTCCAACTGCATGGCTCTCCATGGGAAAGGTGGCTATAATGCTTTGTATTATAGCATTATATTAAAATCTATTAAAGTATATTAAAACCTACTATATTCTGCCCCTGAAGTATACTCCAAAAACTCTTGCTTCTAAGTCCCAGATGGAGTGTCAGCCTGCTGACTTAGCCCAACTACATCCCATAGGTTTCCCTTAACCCACGGGAATTTTATTCTTTTTCTCCCATTATTCTTCTCTCCTATTTTTATAGGCTCAGGGCAGATCAGCAAGTTCATCAGCAAGTTTCCATTTGGATAGCTGTCCCAAAGCAGACATCCAAATGGAAAATAAGATCCAGCATCCTTTTTTGGAGGCATCTGCCAATTTCTACGAGAGATTCTCTTAGAGCCTTCATGCCCAGACCCTCCTCACGCTTTAGAGAAGGAATGAAATAATCTCAAGGCTAATGCAGCATTCCATATGAGCCAGGCCACAGATGCTGTCGACTTCCTTTTCTCTCCCCGTGCCTGAGTTGGTAATTAGATAGAAAATGCTAGATAGTTGAGTTTTGCTCAATAACAAATGATAAATAATAGATAAATGATATGTAGATAGATGACTAGTCAATAGATGATAGATGGATAGATGATTGATAATACATAGATGATATATAATAGATCATTGAGTTTTGCTTATTATAGATGACAAATGATAGACAGATAAATCATGCAGTTATATGATTGCTTGATAGATAAGAGATAAATAGATGGAAAGATGACTGATGATAGATAGATGGATAGGTAGATAGATAGATAGATAGATGAGTAGATTTTGCTCCCTTTAATTAAACCCCGAGGAGATGAGTTTGGCTCCCATTGTTGGTGGCTTTTGTGACAAGGGTGCTGAGCACGTGTTGTTTCATCCATGTGCTGTAGGGCATAGGTTGACAAATTATATATGGCCTGTGATATGAATATGGTTTGTGGTCTATTTTTGTATGGCCTGTGAGTTAAGAATGGTTTTTAAGGGGTTATTAAAAAAAAACAAAGCTTTAATGAAAAAGCCAGAAATATTTACTAGCTGGCTAGTTACAGAAAAATTTACCAATCCCTACTCTAGAGCCAATTTCAAGGCAATAAGAAAAATTACTCTCAATATCCCACTACATATTATTCCAAATGAGGAGAAGAGTGAGGATTTAGCATTTCTCCTTTGCCCACCCAAACAACCTAATTTAATAGCTATTTACTAAGCACATGCTGTGAAATTAGGATTGTGTTTGCTGACAAAGTGGTACAAAAGAATATGTCATAGGAGCTGAACTCAAGGAACTTGCAATCTCAGGAAAACTTAAGTGATACTTGTGGAGTGTTAAGTATTAATACAAAGCACTTCATAATTAAGTATCTAAACAAATGGTTCAAAGAGTAATTGCTGTGGGATTAAGATAATTACAAAGTATGTGCAGGTTAAAATAATCAGTGAAGAAGACACCTTGAGTTATATTTAAGTCATTTTTAGAGAGGTATCCATCCAAAGAATTGGGAGATGGGGGCTAGATTCAAATGTTTGTGGTTTCCTGACATGTGGGAATATCAGATAATCAATGACATATTCAAATAAGATATAATTTATTTAGGAATCTCAACTCCTGAACACCTAAACAGTGAAAGTTATTCTTAAAGAATTTTGTAGGCTTCTAGTCAAGACGGAGGTGTAGGTAAACATGGATCACCTACTTGCACAACCACAGCAAAAATTCCAACTAGATTCCAAAAAAATATCATTCAGAATTGTCAGAAAATTGAGCTGTATGTAAGTTAGACAACCAAGGAATTAAAGTCACATTCATCCAGATGGGTAGGAGGAACAGAAACATGGAGGTGCATGGAGAGGTGTGGAAACCCAGAGATGTGGAATTGGGATCCAACACCCATGTGTGGTGGGTAAAAATCTGGAGGGATACCTTGGGAGCAAAGGAGCCCAACTCCACACCAGACCACCCAACCCAGGGTTCCTCTGGCAGGAAGATAAGTCTCCATAACTTCTGATTGTAAAATCCAGTGGGGGTTGGCCTGGTGGAAGACATTGTTGGATTCTGAGGAGACTCCTCTTAAATTGCCCGGAACAGACAGGACTTACACTGATTTACTCTCTCTGGGGTTCAGCACCGAGCAGCAGTTGGAATGGCACCAGCAGAACATGGGGAAAAATGGAAGAGTCTGGCATCAAGGCAAGTGCTGGGGAACAACTTCCTCCTGGAAAAAACTCCAGAGGCCAGGAAGCAGTACTGTGTCCTTTCTGAACCTTCCCCCACACAGAACTGCAGAGAGACAACACCATATCAGAGACTCCATCAACCTGATTCACGTGGGTTGCCCTGCCCTGGCAATTACCTAAAGCTCCACCCCATCCAACTTATGGGTGCACTTTTCTACAATAGGCCACATCTGTAAGACAGGGAGCCAATGCAGCTCTGTCTAATACAGAGAGACAAATACAGGGAAGCTGCCAAAGTGAGGAGACAAAGAAATATGGTCAAAATGAAAGAGCAGAACAAAATGCCAGAAAAAGAACTAAACAAAATGGAGATAAGCAATCTATCAGGTTCAATGTTCAAAACACTAGTTATTATGAAGCTTAAGAAACACATGGGGTACTTTGACAACATAAAAGAGACCCAGGCAGAAATGAAGTTTATACTAAATGAAATAAAGAAAAAATTACAGTGAATCAACAGTGGAATGAATGGAGTTGAGAATCAAATCAATGATTTGGAACATAAGGAAGATAAAATATTCAATCAGAACAGTAAGATGAAAAAATAATTTAAAAAACAGGATAGGCTAAGGAGCCCCTGGGACAAGTTCAAACATACCAATATTCAAATCATAGGGGTGCCAGGAGGAAAAGAGAAAAAACAAGAAATTGAAAACTTATTTGAAAAAATCATGAAAAATACTTCCCTAATTTGGTGAAGGAAATAGACATACAAGTTCAGGAAGCACAGAGAGCCCCAAACAAGATGCACACAAAAAGGACCACCAAGACACATCATAATTAAAATGCCAAAGGTTAAAGATAAAGAGAGCATCTTAAAAGCAGCAAGAGAAAAGAAGAGTTACCTACAAAGGAGCTCCCATTAGACTTTCAGCCAATTTCTCAAAAGAAAGTTTGCAGGCTAGAAGGAACTGGCAAGAAGTATTAAAAGTAATGAAAGCAAGGACCTACAATCTATGTTACTCTATCCAGCCAAGCTATAATTTACAATTGAAGGGCAGACAAAGAGCTTCCCAAACAAGGTAAAAGTAAAGGAGTTCCTTATCATCAAGCCAGTATTATATGAAATGCTAATAGGAATTATATATATATATATATATAAAAGAAGATCAAGGCAATACATTAAAATGGCGATAAATTCACGACTATCAATACTTGAATCTAAAAACCAAGGAGAACAGAAACAGAATCACAGATATGGAGATCATTTGGAGGTTATCTGTTGGGAGGGAGGAGGGAGATTAAGGTGGAAAGGTGCAGGGACTAAGAAGTACAAATTGGCAGGTACAGAATAGACAGGGGGATGTTAAGAACAGTATAGGGAGTGGAGAACCCAAAGAACTTATATATACGACCCATGGACATGAACTAAGGGGGGACTGCTGGGGGGAATGAGGGGTGCTAGGTGGAGGGAAGTAAAGGGGGAAAATTGGGGCAATTGTAATAGCATAGTCAATAAAATATATTTTAAAAGAATTTTGTAAATGGTTATCAGCCATACTACTGATAAATTATGATTTGCTCTAGTTTACGGTGTGATAATCTGAACTGTACAACCCTTTCAGTGATATTGCGGGAATGCAGTCCCAAGGCTATATAAGACAGACTTCTGAAGATCACAAAGGATGATCAAAGAGCTCTCAAGCCTTCAAATAATTTGGAGAGTGATGTTTAATATTGGCAAATCTACTGACGTACGTGATAAGAAAAAAATAGCAATGATACAGTGCATACACAGATGCTAGAGCTGCCTATAGTCTGTGTTAATCACATGCTGAATGAAGTCAGGTCCTCGATATGCTCCACAAAAGATCTTTCATTCTTCTTAACTGGTGGCCAGTGTCAATAGCTAGTTATGTCAATTTTTCCTGAGTTAAATGCCTACTATCACACATTTATCTACTAAGGTACTGGGAATGACCAGCACTTGCTATCTGACAATTGTGAGAACATGAACATTGATTTCTGATGTGTTGGGTGAAAAATAATTGTAAAGTACTTTCCTGTACACTTTGATTGCTGTATTTGTCAATGTAGCAATTGGCATGTAGGTAGCATTTGATGGACTCATCGTCTCACTGAAGTTCTAGGATCTCTTCCCAAAGCCATATTATCCCATACCTACTGTAGAGTTCGTTTTTACATGAATCACCCTTTACAGAAACCCTTATCACCTTAAAGCAGATGCAAGCTCAGCCAGTTTAGATTTGCCAGTACTGTTGCCTTCGAAAGCAAGAAATGAATTCCAAATTATTGGATAAGTGTGTGTGTGTGTGTGTGTGTGTGTATGAGATCTGTATCTAACTCTACATCTCTATCAGTACCTATATCTGTATCTCTACCTCTATTTGCATATATAAATATTGAACTAGCAAAAAAATCCATATTTTTTCCTAAAAAATAAAATGCACATTTTTCATTTTATTTTTTATAAATTCTTATTGTATTTTTTAATTACCATTTAACCTACTTCTCTCTCACTACCCCCTGCATCAACACACTGTTTTCCATGTCCCTAAGTCCTTTTTCCTGTTTCTTGCTCCCTCCACCACCTAACCTCCCCACCAGCTGTCATCTTACTCGGTGTCTATGAGTCTGTCTCTATTTTGGTTGTTAGTTCAGTTTGTTCATTGGATTCCACATTAAGTGAAATCACATGGTATTTGTCTATCCCTGACTGGCTTATTTCACTTAGCATAATGTTCTCCAAGTCCACTTATGTTGTTGAAAGGATAAAATTTTTCTTCTTTTTTATGCCTGAGTAGTATTCCATTGTGTAAATGTCCTATAGTTGTTCCATCCACTCATCTACTTATGGACACTTGGGCTGCTTCCATATCTTCGGGAACATAAATAATGCTGCAATGAACATAGGGACGCTTATGTCCTTTTGAGTTAGTGTTTTGGGTTTCTTTGATATGTTCCCACAAGTGAGACTGCTGGGTCAGAAGGCAGATACATTTCCCATTTTTGGAGGTATCTCCATGCTGCTCTTCACAGTGGCTGCACCAGTCTGCATTTCCACTGACAGGACAGAAGGGTTTGCCTTTCTCCACATCCTTGCCAGCAGTTATTTGTTGATTTATTGATGATAGCCATCTTGACAGGTGTGAAGTGATATTTCATTGTGGTTTTTTAATCACTTTTTTAAATTTTATTTTTCAATTACAGTTCACATTCAGCATTACTTTGTATTGGTCTCAGATGTAAAGCACAGTGGCCAGACAATCATATACTTAACAAATAGTTCCCCTGATGTTCCAGCACCCATTTGGCACCATATATAATCATTGTAACATTACCGACTATATATACTCATGACTATAGGAGAACCGTACCACTCACCGTGGGAAATGCAGCCCAATGTTCCATGTTTAAAAGAAACATCAGTGGAACGTGGGACAGCAAGCAGGCCCCACGTGTGTGAAAACGGGCTTTCCTGTGGGTAAATCAGGATGGCATATTTCCTAGAGTTAAGTCTTGCTCTTGCTAAAAAAACCCCTCTCACCCTGGATCAGAAATAAACAAATGCTAATACATATCTAACTTCCTTAGATTGGTGCTAATCCTTTCAAGTTCAACCATACCTTTTGTCTTTGCATTTTTGAATAATCCCTTTGATGTATCTTCCTGGCTGTCTACCACCTAAAGCAAATCTATGTATAGTAAATTAAGACCATTCTGATGTAATGTACCCAGGAAAAACAATAAAAGCCTGTTAAGGCAGCGCCCGGGGCCTCTCTTCGAGTTCAGAGGGAGGTCTCGTAGTCCCGACTCTTCTAGTCCAATGTGCTCCGTGTGAATTTATTTACACGCCTGCCATAGCATATGAATTCCATGGGACGGGATTCGCAACAGTGACAATTTTGTAACTACCAATTTGTCTTTTATTTAACCTTTATTGTATTTTTTCCATTACCATTTAGTCCCCTTGAAACCCTCTCCCACCAGCAATCACCACTCTGGTGTCCATGTCCATGAGTCCTTTTTCCTTTTTGTTCAATTCCTCCATCTCATCCCCTCCCTTCCCACTAGCTGTCATCCTGCTCTCCATTTGTGAACCTGTCCCCATTTTCCTTGTTAGCTTAGTTTGTTCATTAGATTCCACATATGAGTGAAATCATTGGTATTTGTCTTTCTCTGACTGGTTTATTTTACTTAGCATAAAGTTCGCCAGGTGCATCTATACTGTCGCAAAAGGTAAAAATTTTCTTCTTTTTACAGCAGAGTAGTATTCCACTGTGTAAATAACTTACAGTTGTTTTATGCACTCATCTAGTGATGGGCACTTCAGCTGCTTCCGTATCTTGGTGATTGTAAGTGCCGGATGATCATAAGCAGCAAAACCTTGGACACTGTTCATAACAATATTTTATTGGATACATCTCCCCACATAAGAGAAACAAAAGAAAAAATAAATAAAAGAGGCTACATCAAAAGAAAAAGTATTTTCACAGCAAAGAAATTAATAACAAAATAAAAAGACAATCCACAGAATGGGAGAACATATTCACTGCTACATCTGATAAGGGGTTAATATCCAAAATTTATAAAGAACTTACAAAACTCAACACCAAAAAAAACCCCTACCCAATTAAAAAATGAGCAAAGGACCTGAATAGATACTTTTCCAAAGAGGACATACAGATGACCAATAGACATGAAAATATGCTCAACATTACTAATCAGAGAAATGCAAATTAAAACCGTAATGAGATATCACCTCCCACCTGTCAGAATGGCTTTCAACAGTAAATCAACAAACACCAAATGCTCACGAGGATGTGGAGGAAAGGAAACCTTTTGCACTGTTGGTGGGATTGCAGACTGGGACAGACACTGTGGAAAATGGTATGGAGAAATCTCAAAAACTTAAAAACGGATCTGCCTTTTGACCCAATGAAGCGTTCCCACTTCTGGGAATATATCTGAAGGAATGCAAAACACTAATTTGAAACATCATAGTGGTTTTAATTTGCACTTCTCTGCTGACCAGTGACATTGAGCATCTTTCCATATGTCTATTGGTCATCTGTGTGTCTTCTTTGGAGAAGTGTCTATTCAGGTCCTTTGCCTATTTGTTTTCTTTTTTCCTTTTTTTTTTTTTTTGGCATTTGAAAGTTTTTTAAAATAAATTTTGGATGTTAATCCCTTTTCAGATGTATTGGAGAATATGTATTCCCTTCCGTGGATTGTCTTTTTATTTTGTTGATGGTCTCCTGTGCTGTCCCAAAACTTTTCAGGTTGATGTAATGGCTTTTTTTTTCTTTTGATTCCCTTCACTGGAAAGATATATAAGGAAAAATACTGCTGTGAGCATTGTTCAAGATTTTACTGCCTATCTTTTCTTCTACAGTTTTTATGGATTTGGTTCTAAGATTTGAGCCTTTCATCCATTTTGAATTTATTCTTGTGTGTAGTATAAGAGGGCAGTCTAGTTTTATTTTTCTGTGTGCATCTGTCCAGTTTCCCAAAACAATTTATTGAATAAACTATCTTTAGCCCATTGTGTGTGCTTGTTTCCTCTGTTGAGTATTAATTGACAATAAAGATGTAGGCTTATTTCTGGACTCTATTCTATCCCATTGATCTATGTGTCTGTTTTTATGCCAGTACCAGGCTGTTTTGATTACTGTGGCCTTATAGTATAGTTTGATATTAGGTAGCGTGTTTCCTCCAACCTTTTTTTCTTTCTCAGGATCGCTGTTGCTGGGCAGAGGAGGCTTTTGTGGTTTCATATAAATTTTTAAAATATTTGTTCTAGTTCTGTGAAATGCAACATTGGAATCTCGATAGGAATTGCATTGAATCTATAGATTGCTTTGAGTAGCATGGACTAATGATGTTAAGTCTCCCTATCCATGAACACAATATGTGCTTCCATTTATTTGGATTTTCTTCAATTTCTTTCTTTTTTGCCTTATAATTTTCCAAGTACAGTTCTTTTACATTCTTGGTTAGATTTTTTTCCTAGGTATTTTATTCTTTCTGAAGCAATTGTGAATAGGATTGTTTTTTTAAATTTCTCTTTCTGTTAGCTTGTTATTAGCATATAAAAATGCAACTGATTTCTGGATATTAATTTTGTATCCTGCTACTTCGCTGAACTCATTTATCAAAACTAGTAGTTTCTTCATGGAATTTTTGGTGTTCTCTATGTACAATATCATGTCATCTGCAAATAAAGACACTTTTACTTCTTCCTTTCCAATTTGGATGCCTTTTATTCTTCTTGTCTGATTGCTGTGGCTAGGACTTCCAGTACTATGTTGAATAAGAGTGGTGAAAAGTGGACATCCCTGTCTTGTTTTTAGTCTTCAGGTGAATTCATATAGTTCTGACACATTGAGTATGAGGCTAGCAGTGAGTTTGTCTTATTTGCTTTTATTATGTTTAGGTATATTCTCCCCTATTCCCACTTTGCTATGAGTTTTTATCATAAATGGGTGCTAGATTTTATCAAAAGCTTTTCCCATATCTGTTGAAATTATCATGGGGTTTTATTTTGTTTATGCAGTGAATTACATTTATTGATTTGCAAATGTTGAACCAACCTTGCATACCCATAATAAATACCACTTGATCTGCTGCTTTTCACAGTAGGATGTTATCTGGGTTCATTTTCCGGCTCTGGTGCTGTTCACTGGGGAGCCCAACCTGGGATTTGGACCCCACACTTCTCAGGTGGAACCCCCCCCCCCCACCAGCCACTGAAATGTTCTTCTGGTCCTTCAGCTGCTGTCAGTGGGAATCCACACACCCCTCTCACACCTCCACACTCCCTACCAGTCACGTTGTGGTGAAGTGGTTTCTTCTGTCTGTCCTTGGTTATAAAGCTTCCCTCCAGCTAGTGTTCAATTGGTTATTCAGGATAATTTCTGTACAGTTTTTTTGTAATTCCAGTTTGGTCTTGGGAGAAGTTTTGTGCGGCTTTCACTTATTCCTCTACTATCTTAGATCTCTACATTTTTCATTTTCACCAATAACTTTATTGATTTAAATATTTTAAGTATGTCACCTATTTCACAAATGTTATAATATTGATTTGTCTTAATTAACGTCTCAGTTTGTTTGCTATCAACTTTAACTGGTCTACTCAATTGTGGAGCATCATCCAGCAAGAAAAATTTAGCATGAGACTTCACAAACCACTTTTGACATGTTCTATCAGTCACAGAACCTTCTCTACACACTACACAAATCTTTTGTGTATGTGCGTGTTTCAGTTGTGTTTTTACCTTTCTTGAAATGATAAAGCATAATATGCCAAAAATGTCACATATTTTCTTCCATTCTCAGTACTAAAAAGACTACACAAAAATTCACCAATTTTTGATACATTTTTAAATGCACACTGATATGACAGCCGTCACAATACAATCTAACAAAATTGTTTTTAATGAAGTTAAAAACAACTAAAGTCATCTTACAGAAAAAAAAAAAAAAAAACACCAAATGAACTTGTTGGACAAGCCAATATAGAGATATCATTTCAATACTGCCTCAGTAGTTTTTTAGAGTTTTTAGATATACTTAAGTGTAGTATACAATCACTTCAGATAACTTGGGGGAAATTTTTCTAAGACCACTCTGGAGGGGAGAGGGGCATTACAACCCAAACCAGGCTCTGGCAAATATAGCCACAGCTATACTTCACAATCATTTTGAGATTAGATTCCACCTGTAGGGATCATCTATTCTGTGATGGATATTAACACACTACCTCCTTGTAAAAAAAAAAAACACTAAGAGATAAAATGAAGAACACCAGGCAAAGGTAGGCAGACTATATTTTTTTAATTTGCTTTTTAAAAAAAATATGAGACCCTGAATTGACCATCATCTTCCTGGGGTTGTAATCAAACACAAGTAGTTGAACAATTGCATCCTGGTAACACAACTTCAAAAAAAGCAAAAACCAAAAAGCTATTAAAGGGGATCAGAACACATCCCCCCCAAATATGCTGCTTTGCCATATGGACTGTCTTGAGCTGAAGGCACTTGAAAACACTTGAGGCAGGAAGGGCTCTCTGACCTCCTCCTTCTACCTAAAAGCGGGTTGGGCATAAATTTTCCCAAGAGAAAGGTGCCCTCCTTGTAACAGAGAGAGAACACTGTGATCACGAGAGACTTGGAGGCGACACTGAAACGGACCTGTATGACAAACCAGTTAAAATAACCCTTATCTTCCATTCGTTTCCCTCGCACGTTTCCTAGTCCCCCTCCCACAATTCACCACCCCTAGGCCAAGTCCCTTTGTCCTGTCATATCCCCACAGTTTATGTTTGTTTGTTTTTTGTGTGTATGTTGAAAAAGTATGTAAGATTTGGGGCATATCATCTTCTTTGGGTCTTCTTTTTTTTCCCTGAGGACTGTTGTGTACACATAAAAATATTAAATAAATACATATGCTTTTTTCTGTTAACCTGGTTTATATGAGTTTATTTCTTGGGTTCCACTTAAAAGGACAGAAGGAAGATTTTAGTCACACCAGAAACATTTCAAGAATATTTATTTGGGAAACTATTGCTTAAACCGGTAAATGAGCCAGGCATCCAATTTTTATTGGCTTTTTGCCAAATCACAACACTTAAGGAAAAAACTCAACGTGTTATACTCCCCAACATATTGACATGTGAAAAGGAGTTCAGAACTAGATCCTACGTGTAGCTCTGAACAAAGGATTTGGTTTCCTAATTTAGAGCAGGTTTTCAATAGACTCCAGTCAAGGGAGACTGAAAGAATAAGACAGATATGAGCCTTGGCATCATGTAGACCAGGGTCTGAATCTTGTTTCTGCCATACATTTGCTGTTTGAACTTGGGGAATTTATTCGACTTCCCTGTTCTTATTTCCTCCTTTATAGAATTAGGGTAATGATCCTGCCAGGTGGTACTGTTCTACGTAATGAAGGAAATAGCATACGTAAACATCTTAGGGCATAACAGATTCTTAATAAGAATTAGCCCCTCTTTTATCCTCCAAATTGTGTGCCATGAATAGTAACTTAATCTGGAACTAGTGCTCAGAATACATCCTAGATTTTATCCAATTAATTCTAATATCACACAGGAACATATATTTCAAGACAGTTTATTCATCTAACTCTGCCATTTGTATGAAAATAAATTTTTCTTCAAACTAATGTTGTGAAAAACAGAAGACTTGCAGGTTACCTAGCTTTTACTTTAGAGAATACATTCTTTGTTTTTTGAAAAGATTAGTATAAATGTTTGAAGCAGGCTAGAAAAGAGGCAAAGAGTTGAGCTTCCTTTGGCCCTGATGTCTATTGGGATTAAGTTATCTCAAGAATATTGCCTTTATTACTTCAGAGAAGCACAACAGCTTTCAAATGCCACCAGTCTTTGCTACTTTCACCTACAAAGGAAGGAAAGTCACATGAGTATTAAAGCAAACCAGCTCCCCTCCCCACCGCATGAACCATATGGTGTCTGGTGGGACCGTGGGTTATAACACTCCAAAGGAAGTTTGTGGGAAAACAGAAGAGATCTGAAAACATAACACCTTGGAAGTTCTTCTAAAGCACTTTTCAACCATGAAGTCTCCCTTGATAAATTTCTGGTGAATCCTAATGTGAGAATACAGAAAATAGATGATTGGAGGCTCTTCTATCTTCTGCCTGGAGAAAGACTTACTAGTAACATTCTTAGGCTCCCGGGGGGAGGAGCAAGGTAGGTAATAACCCCTCTGTTTACAAACATAGCACTAAAAAGGCGGTTTTATTTTTGAATATTGATTCAAAAATAATTTTAATAATGTAAGTATACAAATATATAATGAAAAATTTAGAAGAAAGCAAAACAAGTGACCATGAATCCCACTACCTTAAACCAATTTTGACAATATTTATGAGTTGATGTTCTATACAGTTAACATGGTTGTAATCATAATATAATTGTCCCACTTACTTTCTTTTAACATTCTAAACACTCTCTACTGGAAATATCGATTTTATAACAATTGATTTAACATCAATACACTATTTCATCTGATTTACTTAACTGCTTTTTTACTTTTGATATTTAGAATATTTCCAAAAAAGTTGTTTTAGAGATTGTGACAAATATTTCTAAATACCCAAGATATTTAGAAAATAAAAGAGTAAGAACAAAGAACAGCAATAAAAAACAGGTTCATGGAATAACAAAAGTGAAAGTGTTATCTAGGACAGCCGTTTCCCTAGAAACGCCTCTAGGGACCTCTGGTCTAGGGGCATCCCACCAAGGTCACCGGTGGGTGACAAGGGTCACGCCCAAGATGCAGCCCTGAAGCGGAGGCCTGGTGGCTTCCTGGAGCTGACCATCTTCCAAAGGCATCCGTCAATAATCCTCCACATGTGTGCTTCTAAGAAACCATAGAATTATGTCTGCTGTTTTAGGAAAATAAAATATTTGTGTTATGGAGGAGTTTGTGTGATTTTTTTTTTTTCATCCTGAGGATGCTGTTTTCTCTTAATCAGCAGCTCCCGTGTTGTGTACAGCAGAAGTGTCCCACCGGCAGCCAGGGGCTAAGTATGGCTGGAGATATATTTGATTTAGCTCAAATAGGGTTAAGTTCGTATGTTAAATTAGTTACCAACTTAAAAATCAAGAAATTTAACATAGAGATTTGGATTGTTTTGTACCTTTAGAGTACTTGGAGGACCTAGTAGGACAGAACCTGTATTCTCACTCACCAAAAACAGCCTGGACCCGACTGGTGCCTGGATCTAAAGCGGGGACAAAGCTCCCCGTTTTTCCCTTTATTTCAGGCTGTATCGTTTATGTAAGTCGTTTACCTGGCCCCGGCGGCGTCTGGATTTGCACCTCCCCTGTGCTGCGGACCTTTTGTCTTTGTGTCTTCGTGTCTGCACAAACACAGAAATGCAAACGAGGGACAAGCAGTATTTCAGTTAAGATGGAAAGCTCCTAAACTTTCATAACCAGACTCTTAGTAAATGCAATAGTTGCGTGCGACCTTTTCCAGCACAGAGCACACATGTATGGTTCATTGTTTTCCTTTGTGCCACTTATTTGTGCTTTTCTGTGTAGGTCCCTTGACCATCAGTTTCCTACTTAAATTCAACAGCTAGATCATAAGCGTTTCTGTTTGGAACCAATGTCCTAATGTGTCTGTATTAAGCTAAAAACCTAGTATGTACCAAGCCCAAGGGAAACCAGATTACACATCTCATGCATCATGAACTAAAGACAGAAGCTGATGATTTCTCTCATATTAAAAAAAAAACACTCAAAATGAAAAAAAAAAATGCTGGAGGTGAAAAAATGTGACACGGAGTCACAACCAAGACATTATCTCAGCCCTAAGCCAGAAAAAGTTCATTCTCCGGAGAGAAGGGTTGGATGGTCGAGGTAGGTGTGTGTTTATTTGTCTGTAGATTCAAATTAGCGTAAAGAGATTTGCTGAAGAATGTTTATTGTATGTAGGACTTAGCTCTTCTCAATTATTCCTTTTATTAACTAACATTTGGATTAATCTCCACTCGCACATTTATGTGTAGGGGGAAAAAAGCAAAAAATAAACTGGTATCAAGTCACATATGGTGACAGAATTGGCATCTTAATGGAAATATGGAAACTGATGTGACATTTTTGCTGAGCTTTATTAAACAAATCATAACAACAGTTTAATCATCACTAGACTTAACAGATTTTTTGAATTATTTTATATATGAACACAAAGATTATAGTGAATAATATGATGAATTCCAATGTCCCAAATCACCCAGCTTAAGAAATAGTCCATTTAAAAAGAAGCTGAGATGATTTGCCCTTGGGTGGCGGGCACACAATGCAGTATCAGATCGAGCGTGGTAGAAATGTGCCCTTGAAATCTATACGGTCCTATTAACCAACGGCACCTCAATGAATTTAATTTAATCAAAGAAAAGGAATAAAAAGCAGTTGAAGTCCTCTGTGCATCCCTCAGCTATCACATTTTCTTCCTCACCCCTAACCGCAAGGTAATAACTCCCCTGCATTTGTGTTTATTACTTTAACCCTAACTGAATATTAGATAGGTTCACTGATCAAATATGCCTTTTCACACCTTAACATTAATATAAATGGCATTATATCTGCATATTGTTCTGTATGCGCCTTGGTTTTATTCACTCAACTTTTGAGATTCAAATACATGAATACTTACTATTCTAGAGCATTTATTTTGGCTGCTGTGTGGTAGTTCATTGTAAAAATATATGTAATATTTTCTAATTTTTTACTAATACAGATATTTGTGCATTGAATGTTTTTCTACTTTTAAAAATATACTTCTTGAACCTAGGAAGGCAATTGCTGCTGTATCATAAGATATGTATCTTTTCCATATCCCTGGATTTTGCCAAATTTTTCTGATGAGGCATATTGATTTACATACCTCCTAGTGTTAAGAAATTTTTGTTATAAACTTGTCAATACTTTAAAAAAATTCTGTTTAACAAAACTGACAGGTGAAAATTCTATTTCGATGTTGATTTAATTTGCATTTTAGTGAAGTTTAGCAACTTTTGGTGTTTTGGATTTTATCTTTAAATTGTTGCTTCAAATCCTTGTCCAGTTTTTTCTCTTGGATTGTTGACTTCTAAAGTAGTTTAACTGAGTTCTAAAAACCAAATGATGACATATTTTATTCTAATAAACTAGTTAGTACACTGACATAGTCTGTTTCCCAGGTCACAGCTTTTGAGAACAATTTCAAAAAGCAAAATTTAGAAATGCATCTTTGATGCCATGAACACACACATATACAAGTTAATAGGTCTGGCTGCCACTTGTGTTTCCTTAAAATTATTATTGAATTCTCTTCATGTATGTGAACACAATCCTACATTTTTAAACTGGTCTCAGGGTCATTGAAAGACCTTTTACCCAGTTTGCTATTGGAAATTTCTGAAGGAAAATTATACTTTAGACAGATTTATGTATGTTAAATGCATCAAAAAGTCATTTGGAGTTATCCCAGGTGTTCACAAATTTTGTCCACATTATGCTATGTAAATTAATATCTCATCGAGTTGTAGATGAATGTAGGTCTCTTTCAGTATTTGACACTTGCTTTCTGTGTCAACCATGATTTCTAAAGAGTATCCCTCGTATCATAATTCTCTATTTTTGTCATAGATGGAAATTTCTTTCTTGCTTTTGTTTCTTTCCTTTTTAAAAATTGTGTAAGGCAGCGCTTTCCATGTTCGATAAAGTTTCTGGATTCTATTCTGCCACGTTTGATAATGTTTCTCGATTGTATTCTGTATTTTAGCAAGGCTACTCAGCTTCAAGGAATCATAAGTCACCTCAAATTCTTTCCCTGATGTAATTTTAAATGGCACAGACACAGTTTCCATTCATTGCTTCTGTGTATGTGGAGAGATAGCTGAGAGGAATTTGGATAAACACTGAATTTAGGCTATTTCATTTCTTTTAAGGTACATTTTGAAGCAAAGTAAATTCATCGTGGTCCTGATAGTAAGAATTCAGTAAACATCAAGTGCTAGGCTTTCCTTGATTTTTATGAATAGCGAGGACAACTGGAAGTCAAATCTGAAGGGCACATGATCAAATACAGACAAAGGGCAAATAGAAAAATAATGAAATTGATGCAAAGCCATTGGTTTATTTTGGAGACAAATATAAAATGTGAAATGCATAGGAATCAAGAATAGTCAGAAAGAAAAGGAGCTGCCTAAAGTCATTTTCTGGACAGGGACTACGGATGATTGCTATAACTTGACCAAAGTGTATTCTCATGCTTGAGGGTTAATGAGGAAGAATAGTAACCATATTGCTGCTTCAAAAACAGACAAGGTCCTTCTGATCGAGCAGAATCTCGTCAAAAACCACGGTGGCAAACAATGAAGGGAAATGATGAAGAGAAGTGTGAATGACAGAGAGCTGCAAATCACAATGGGTCGGAGCAGTTTTGAAAATAAAAAAGGAAGAATTCCACAATGAATTCCTAAAATAAGTCAAACTATATGGCCAAAGAAGGAGAGATGAATAGGATGCCACCGGACTTTCCATTGATTATGTCAGAGGAACAGTTTTTCACTGGGAAAGTCCCACATACACTGACACAGTGTAATGAAGGACAGACGTCCACAAGGCACCGGAGGCTCGGTGTAGGACTGTGCCATTAGCATCAACAGGAGTACTTAACCATTGGGAAAAGATTTAGAGCAGCGGATTGAGATATTTTTCCAGAATCTAGGCAAAAATATATATTTTTCAAACATGAGGACAAGGTCAGGAGAGCTGACCCAAGAGATCTTAGGAGGTCCTACCATCTGTAACTAATTTTATGAAACATTAAGCAGCTCTTTATCAAATATTCTCTTAGAAATTAAAAGCCTTTGCATTTTGCACTTTTTGTTCTCTGTAAAGCTGTATTTATATGGTTTCTACACATTGTCTAATTCTCTTTGTTTTGTATTTAAAAGAAAAAGTGAAAACAATCTTTATATGCTTTTATAATGGTTATCATCCTTGAACTTGAACAAACATTTCTCTGCATTAATCTGTGATAAACATAAGTGTCTTCTGTATTTTCTGTCTGGCAGCTGGTAACACCCGATATGAAAGGGACACGCAGAATTAACACAGACCCCTGGGGAAGGCGAGGGAGAGCGGTGCCTGAGGAACACACCTTTGCCTTAACATTTATATGAATTTTGCTTTCTTTTTTCTGCAATAGACCAAAGTTTGTTTCAACACTACAGCATGTTTTAAATGACTTATAATCAAGTAAAATTTGTGCTTCAGCGAGACACACGTGTTTATCGAATGTCTTCTTGTAAGTCCAAGCACACGTGACAAACCCCCGGAGTGCTGCCCGAACCAGTTTGAGAAGCACGGGAGAAAAGGACCCGGTTCTGCTGCGCAAGATCATTCACTTCACGTGCATTTAATGAGGACTGACTACGTGCCTGCCACTAGAGGAGGCTGGGGATACTACAGTGACCAGAACTCAAGACTTAGACTAGTAGCAAACAGTTTGTACCTATAAACGTTTCTTCCCCGAGTACGGCTAAACACTGGTGCGCACAGGTCAATGAATGTATTAGCTACTGGAGGGCTGCTTCAAGAGGCAGAGATCTCAAGTAGAATGGAAGGAATAGAAACTTAGTGGCGTGTTAGTTGAGAAGCTGCCTGTGGGTATCAGTTAGTAACAGGATTGCTGTGGCACAGCAACTCGTTTTAGGGCTTTACATTTATCCAAGAACTAGTCGCTCCTCTTGGGCGGTATAATGGAGAAAATGGGAAGAATAAAGAGGTTACCAGTGCCAAGAAGTTCAAAATCCTGCAGGAAAAATTTCACCAGGTTTCACACTCTGAGAATAATCCTCTGTGACTCAGCTCTGTAGGCAGTTCTCTGTACCCATGGCTCCAACTTCGAAGTCATTCTCCCTTTTTCTTGAAGGGTGGCGCATGTTGTTGGTTGAGTGGTTTCCCCACCCTGTTTTGTGCGTGCAGAGCTTTGGAGTCCAACAGCCCTCTTTCCTGCTGTTTTATCTGTGTCTGTTCCACTCCTTGCTGATGGTGTTTCTCCCGATAAAACACTCAAAAACCTGGCGGGTCTTGTGTCTCTGTTATAGGTATCGGCACTTTTAAACAAGAGGGTCGTCTTTTCGAAAATCCTAATGCAATTTCTGGCTTCTTTGACATGGCTGGGTGGATGGGTGAGTCACCACCCAATCAACCCCTTCAGCTCAAGGTTGTGTAACTATGTCTTAAGGCTTCTCTTCATAACGTGTTTTTCTAAAAGCAAAATCTCCTAATTTTGGTAGCATTTGCCATTTGGATAGATTAAGAATTTCTCAAATTATCAATGCTGGTTTCTTTTTCCTTAACAGTTCTTTTTTTAAAATGTATGTTTTTCCTCTCTCATTTTACTGTAGGCATCAAGAAGTATCTAGGGCGCATCTTCAACATTTTGCTTAGATATCCAAGTTTATCATTTACAAATCCTGCTTTCTATTGCAACTGTGTAACAAGTATAGCCTTTCATCCCCCTTCCAATAACATGTTCCTAATTGCCGTCTGAATCCTCGCCAGCGTTGTCTTTACATTCACACTTCTACCAGGGTTCTGCCCATCACGATACGTTTATGCTCTGATAGAAGCTCTCTACTGTGCTCCTCACTGCCTTCTGAGTGCTTACCAGCAGGGACCTGTAACATGCATGTTTCTGCCTACCCTCCGCTTGAGGTAATTTAGAATTTTTCTATCATTCACCTCATAATTTTTAAGCCCTTACCCAGGATCAAATCCCAAATCCACTTTCAAAATATTAGGTATTGTTCCAATAGCACTCTACTTCCTGGTACCAAAATTTGTATTAGTTCCCTTTCCTGGAGTTGCTGTAACAGATTACCAAAAATAGGTGATTTGAAACTACAGGAATTTATTCTCTCTGGTGGAGGCTAGAAGTTCCAACTTAAGGTATCAGAAGGAGTGAGTTCCTTATAAAGGCTCTAGAGGAGAACCTACCCTTTGCCTCTCCAGCTGTGGTGCTTTCAGCGTTCTCTTACTTGTGACCACGCCGCTCGGATACCTGTCTCTGTCATCCCGCCTCTTTTCTGTGTCTGCTTCGGATTTTCCTCTGCTTCTCCTTTACAAGGACACTGGAGATGGCTTTTTGGGCCCACCTGGATGTAATTCATGATAAACTCCACCTCTATATATCTTTAACTTAATCACTTCTTCTACCTTACAAGGTAATACCCTTTTCCCCCCATATAAAGTAATATTCAAAGGGTAGGGATTGGGAAGTGGATCTATCTTGGCCAAGGATGAGGGAGCATATTTTCAACCTACCATGATCTGCAAAATTGTTATCCCTCCAGGACAAAGGTGTTTTTTTTTGTTTGTTTGTTTTTTTGTTAAAATTTGCCCCCAGAGATAAAATTCAATTCACCTGATCGGTAAGCTGTTGTTTAGAGGAGAGGTTTAAATTTTAAGCCTAAAATATAATCTATGTGATTTTAATAGAATATGAAAGACAGGAAAATATGGTTATTATTTCACAATGAGGCTCATGTCTGTTTATACAGGGGACAATAAGGATTTGAACGTTGAGACCTAGTGTAAGAAAGTAAAGAGGCAGAGATAGAATTAAGGAGACTGTTGCTATGGTGATATGATTAGTGTTTCTTTTGACTTTCCTGAGACACCCTGCAGCCAACTTTTCTGCATACAGATATTTAGCACAGTTTGAAACCCTCTTCAGTTTCTTTTGTTCACCAAAATGTACTCCCCTCCTCAGCAGAGAAGCTGGTGTACCATCATCCTGCTTAGAGCAAAGGTCTTCCCGCTGCTCTTCTTCCTCCCCAGTGCATAGACACTCAGCCATACACAGACACCTGCGTGCCTGCTCATGATCTGCTTGTCTTTAGTCTGGCAGTTTTGTACCCCAGCGGTTTTCAACCTTGGGTCCACATATAACCCTATGCTGAGTTCTTTAGCCCTATGCATCAACGCTAACAATCAGAGCACAGTGAGTATGTGTGTGAATATGTATGTAATACATTCTGAATTCAAACGATTTGTGATTTTGCTTTTTTCTATTTTATTTCATCTTTATTGTATTTTTTCACATTACCTTTTAGTCCCCTTCTACCCCTCAGCAATCACCACACTGTTGTCCATGTTCATGTGGAATGGTGGAAATGCTTTAGTAAGAAATGTCCCATCAAAGCAATTTTTTCCCTAATTGTTTTAGCTTACTCTGTGCCCATTCATAACTTAACTGAGTTTTTCTCTGGCCCTTCATTACTGGCCTGTGCCTGTGCTCTTGGGAAAGGTACCTGGATGTTCTCTGTAAAGATAATCAGGCTCGATGAGATAAGTCTGGAATATGCCTTACCTCTTCTGTAATAGTTTTGTTTAAGATCCCATAATGTGACCAGTCTTATAAAATTGTTTTCAATTTGAATGGTGAAAAATGAATTTATTTTCTATAAAGTTGTTTACTTTGTTGAAGGATAGCACATGTTCTTAAACACTTTAAAGAACATAAAAACGTATACATTACAAAGAGGGGTGTAAGTGGTGACAGAGGAGACTTGGCTTGGGATGGTACATACACAATACAGTATACAGACGATGTATTATAGAATTATAAACTTGGAACCAATGTAAGTTTATTAACCAGTGTCACCCAATAGATTCAATAAAAAATCAATGAAAGTGAAAAATAAATAACTACCCTCTCCTTCAGACTTGGTCTCTTTTTCTTTTTCTTTTAAATATGTTATTGTTTGTACTATCACAGTTGTCCCAATTTTCCTGATTTGTCCTCCTCGGGCCCGCCCTGGATTCCCACAGTCGATCTCCCACCGTTGACCATGTCCATGGGTCACTCGTGTATGTTCTTTGACTAATCCCTTCACCTTTGTTCAACTCATCCCCATCTCACTCCTCCCTCTTACAGCTGTCGGTTTGTTCCATGTTTCTATGCCTCTGATTCTATTTTGTTTGTTATTTTACCTTGTGCATTAGAGTCTACTTAATAACAACCAAATTCCCTTTACTTTTTTTCTGAAAAAGTTCTCTGCTTGTTAAAACCTTATATATCCTTACACACACACATCCCCAATAAGACAATCAGAGCATATGTTTACTCTGTCTTGAATTTAGTTTTTTATTAAAAACTATGCCTTAGAATTCTCTCCAAATCAGCACCTACAGAGAGCTACTAGTTCATTCTTGTAATGGCTGCCATTGTTCTATTTTATGTGCATACCACAAATAATTTAAGTGAATTTCTTATTGGATGACATTCCCTCCATTACAATTTTTTGGTTATTCCAAATCTTAAAGCAATAAACATTCTTACACATTGGTCCCTGCACCCATGTGTGAGAAGTAATCCAAGAGAGGGCTCACTTACTTTCCCGGCTCTTTTAGGGGTATCATTCACACCACAGACTATAAGAACGGGCCCTCTGAAGTTGTGCAGTGCCTAACCTGCAAGGTTGTTCTCAGTGGCTCTAAGTGAGACCATTTCCTGAAGGTGAAATGCTAGTTCTAAGGTCAGCGCACAAAGTATGAATGCATATTCGCTTACAATGCTGTCGACAGTAAGGGTTTAGCTGGCCTGTGTTCCCCAGGGCTTCTGCAGGGTACAACATAAAGTCTCTTGTGAATCGTGGCTCCTGGGGCTATGCAACGTGTGAAATATGGTCGCCCTGGTTTCTAAAACCTCTATGTACTCAGACTGATTTAAACAGACTAAGTGAAAAGTAGTATCATTTTTAAATTTTAATTTGCATTATATAATTCATTTAAAATAAGGGTGAGCATGTTTTTATATGTTTATAATCTATTTATGTGTATGTACATGAACTCTTGGTTCATGCTGTTTATTTCTTTTCCTAATGGATTATAGGTCAAAATTCTATATACATTAAAGACTTAAAGACTAAAAGTAATCTATTTCAAATGTGCTGGACATAATTTTTCAATTGTGTATCATTATGTTGATCATGAAAATTTAATGTATTTAAGTGTCCTTCATATAAAGACCTTTTTCATTCTATAATTAAAAAATCACCCATGTTTTCTTTCTTAATCCTTTTTAGCCCTTGAAGTAATTTAAGAAATGAGATTGATATTTAACTTTTGCGTATTATTTTCTGGCATAATTTATTGAGTAACATATTTTCTTACTGACTGGAAGTGCACTTCTGTTTTGTGCTAAATTCCCATATACACCTAGTTGGTGACACCTTTGTAACTGAACCAAAAGAGGAGCAGCATTATACAAAATAGGATGGAGGAAAAATAATGGAGTCAGTTTGGGATGTTCATTTGAGTTACATTTAGGAAAAACAGGTGAAAAAGTCCACAAGATGCTTAGGATTTCTGTGTGAAGCCCCATTAGGCCCTCGAGGAATTTAGCTGCCTTTGCATAAACTTGGTCAGACTAGATTGTTCCAAATATTTTGTTTTCCGTTTCACCACGATTTGTCTCTTTTGGCAGGGACTTTCAGTCTTGGCACTACCACAGTTAGAAAAATAAAATGGTTCTAAGTCCAACTGAGTAGGCAAATAGTTCATCTATGACATTTTGTATTTTGATTTTATGCAATGAGAAGGTGAGTAGAAACACATCTTTTATAAATAGACAGTTCTGTTATCTTTGTTATTAATAATATAACTTTATTTAACGGTAAAGTGGCTGAATTCTTTCTTTTTCCATGTAAATAACCCGTCTAGAAGGTAGATGTTTGTGGAGAATCTATTGAAGCAGTCATCTGTTTCATAAAATCATGCTAATTCTCAGAATTCAGAGACTTGGTTTTGATAAACTTGTTTTTATAAATTTAGCAATGAGACCGGTTTTAGGAGAAAGCATTAGGAACTTCATTCTAGCCAAGAATCCAACTGGAGAAAACATTCCTTGAAGAAACCAAAAAAGGTTATTGACTGTGTACTTCCAATTTCACCTTGGACTGAGTGAGATCATTTGATGATTGCAGTCCTCTGAATCCTTTTCATTTTTAGCTAGCTTTTATTACAGCTTTCTTCTGTATTTCCCCTGTTCGTTATGAGGTACAATCCAATATCCAGCCAATTCACTTCTAAATTCTAATTAGATTACCACCTGTCCTTATCACATTTACATGAGTCATTTTGGAATGGATGTATATGTACTGAGCCAGTTTGTGTAAGACATAGTAGTTAGTATGCAACAATCAAGATATATAGCTTTGGTAGGTTATAATTCTCACTTGTACTCGATTTTTCCAGGCATCTAGATTTTATGATTTGTCTTTTAGATTCAGCCAGGAGGGATCCCAATGCATGAAAATTGTGTGAACCTAAATGTGTAACAGGATGGGATGGTATATATTATGGACAATACTCTCATCAAATGTTCAGAAGACTGATCCCTTGGCAGTCTATTAGAAGGTTACATATACGCTCAGAATGAAACATGCTTAGGTCACTTTTTAAGGCATGACCAAATAAAATATTTTAAACAGGCTTTAAGGGCTCAGGCATAGAATTCTAAAAATAAATGCAAAATATTAATTTTGAAATTGGTGCACACAGCCTAGGACATAACTGGATTTATAGATTTGTAACATATTTTGTCTTCCTTCTTGGAAGTATTTTATACGGGTTTATGCAATGCTAATGGAACACCTAGCCATTGGCAATCTGACCAAAGAGAGTCTGCATGAAAATCTTTAAGAGCAGTGTTAAATACTGCAGCCTAGATTACTAATGCTAGGATTTAGCAGCTTCAGCCAACAGAGCAATTTGACCAGCATCCAATTATATACTTTAAGGTCATTTCTATTCCATGAAATTTTATCATCTCAGGAAATAAGAGAGCTTTCTGAGCAAACTGTCCATGGGCCAAATAGATGGAACCCCAAATTTCTGAGTAATAGCAGTATCTGAAAAGTGGGCGGGCTGAGATGCAAAACCCTCAAATTCTCAATGAGACCCAACACTGCTTCACATTCATGAGGCAGACTTTGAAAGTGGACATTGATCAATGCAATACACACTTTCATTACAGTTCTTGGGCTTCGATCCTTGGTGAGGACTAGGACACAGGAGTTCCTTTTGACCATTTGGATAAAGGCCTAGACTACAGCAGAACTGTCCCACCTTAGAATTTTTTGTGATCTTGGAACTTTCTCCTTGCTCACATACTCTCCAGCTTTCTACCATTTCCATAATGAGAAAAATATAACCCAGGAGGAATTCCAAGAAAACAAGTCATTTTACCCAATACCTACAGAATTAAAAAAAATATATATATAGTATTTATTTTTTTAAGATTTTATTTATTTATTTTTAGAGAGAAAGGAAGGGCAGGAGAAAAGGAGGGAAAGAAAAATCAATGTGTGGTTGCCTCTCACACACCCCCTACTGGGGACCTGGCTTCCAACTGAGGACCATGCCCTAGACTGGGAATTGAACCGGGGACCCTTTGGTTCACAGGCTAGTGCTCAATCCACTGAGCTACACCAGCCAGGGCTGAATATGTCAGAATTTTTAAAGAAACCTGTCTATCTCTAGGTTTTCCTGGTGGATTTTTATTTTTTTTTTTTAATTTTTTTAAGTGAATGCCAACTCTAAGTTTGGTTGTGATTACTAGTCACATTAGGGAATCTGCAGAGGGCTCTGTATGTTGAGCTTTACTGTTCTTTGTGAGCCAGTCTGTCACAATCCACCCTTTGCCCCACAGTGAGCAGGGAGATCGGTATTAGTGGTGGGACTGTCCTGGCTGACCACTGGGGAACCACTGTTGAGAATTCTACCTGCGATAACACAGGACTAGAGAGCCAGAGGACAAACCACAGAAGAATCTGTGTGTGACTTTTTAACTACACTTCAAGAAGACACAATGCAAATACCAACTAGAAAGGGCCAGAGGACAGAGTCAGCTCTGGTTGAAGAACCCGGACTTTGGGGCTGTGCAGAGCTCAGATCAGAGTAGCAGCTTCTTACGAAAGAGAGAGAAGAGCCTGAGCATTTGTTGCTTTCATCGAGTGGGGAGGTTGCACTTGCTTAGGGCCTCCATGACAACGCAGAGCAGGGCTGCTCGTATCCGGTTGGATGGAGATCAAGGGAAAAGGGTAATATTTTTAAAGTATGAAAATAATAACTAAATTTATTTAAAACTTATTATGTGACAAACACTATTCTAAGCACTTAATATACGTACACATTTTATTTAATTTTCACAACAACCTTCTGAGGCTGGTACTATTAATACCTCTAATTTATCAACACTACAGAGCCATAGAGTGTGTGGTAGGTTCAGTCTAAGGCCCCTGAGTGTGTACTTTTTACAATTGTGGTCATTCATTGTGAAAGTCATGGAGAGCAGTGATCACACAGAGAATGGGTATTTACAGGTGATTTTGGCAATCAATTGTAGATGACTTTATTAGATGACTCTTCCCAGACTGAGTGGATAATGTCCCTCAAAACCTTCACTGTAAAGAAATGGTTGTTAAGCACTTAGAATAAGTCTGTTGGTCATTTATAAAATGCTCCTTCTGGTTAGTTGGGTTGTTGAGTGGGGCAAAGGGGACTGACTAGACCAAGTGGGCCACTAGAAATATTGCCTTGTTTACCCACATCGAGTCCTTAAAGTCTGAACCATTTCTACTGACTGAACTGTTCATTTTTTCACTTGAGAGAACATCTATGTCTCATTCATTCATTCCTTCAACAATGTGCATTGGGCCTCTGTGTTAGGCACTATCCAAGATGCTGAGGATAAAAAAATGGTAAGACGTGGTCCCTTCTCTCATGAAATTTAAACGGAAGTGGAAGAAATGCGTCCTCGAACAACAGAGTAATTCCTTTAAAGATGTGTCCAGAAGCTCAACTGAGAACACCAGGGAAGTGGCACAGCAACCTGCTCAGAGGAGTTAAGGAAGCCTTCTCAGAGAGGCAGCATTGGAGGCTTGAAGAATGAATACGTTTGCTTTGCACACAAGGAGAGGCTGCTCCAGGGAGAGCGTGTGTACAGGCAAGGTGCCTGCACAGAGTTTGGTGTATTCAGAGAACTCTAAGTAGTTCAATATTGCTGGCTTGCAAAGAGCAAGGCAGGGAATGATAGATGTGACTTGACATTTAGGCAGCGGCCAGATCTGGAAGTTCTTTATATGCCAAGTAAAGGAGTTGACAGTTTACTCTGTAGACACTAGGGAAGCATTTTAAGGGCTTTAAGCCAAGGTTTTTGAGTTAGATTTTTCATATTGGAACTATCACTTTGGCAGCAAGTTAGGAGATGGATAAGAGGGAGCTGATAGAAGAGGCAAGGGGCCAGTAGGAGTGTTAGGCTGCCCTGCTTTGGGAAGGTTCTTGGCCCTGGAAATAACAATAACCTTGAGCTTTCCCAACAGGTCTGAGTCAGACAACATGGAATTACAGGGTTCAGTGTTGGGTGAGAAGAGAGGTAACAGGAAACATTGATGACTCAGTCTGAGCCAAGGGTGCATAGTTTAACAGGTAGAGTTTAGAATGTGAGCCAAACTGTTTGCAGTATTCAGCCCTCCCTACATATTTAGATGACGGTAATATCATCCTCAAATACACGACTTCATTCAGATAGCCCTGTCATTTCCATCATGATGCCATGGACTCTACTTGGAGGCCAGAACAACTCGTAATTCAGTTTGTTTTTAAATTTCAACAAGTCAACTTCCTTGGATTGTGTCCAAACTGAATTTATAAATAAGCTCTATATTGCAAGGAGTGTGTTTGTCTTGTATATATTAGTCTGAAATACACTTACTTATTTCAGAGAATTATTGATCAGATTATCAGTAGTTTTGCAATACTTAAGCCATAGCTTCCCTGAGTTGGTAGATAGGAAGTTTATTACTCTTCACTCTTAGAGGACATTTTTATACACACCCACAAATATTATATACCTCTCAAAAGCACATCCATATGTGTAAAAGATGAAATGTTTTCTGTAGGTTTGCTACATTCTCTGGAAGGCAAAACCTCGATTTGTTGACCTCATCTCATAATTTTAAATTCATTTTCTCTAAAAAAATTATTCCAAAACTTTTAAAACAGAAAGCTTATTTTCATGCTGATTCCATTATATTTTCATTTGTGTCATGCTTTTTCTTTGTCATCTTAAAGAAGTACTTCTGCCAGAAAAGTCAATATTAAAATAAGCTCTGTCAATAAATGCACTTGAAAGGTGCTGGAACCTTGGCTGGTTTTCTTATATGAATTGTTCCATCAGCATTCTAACCTGAAGCAACTAAATTTTAATTGGCCTCCATCGCACTGGCACTGTAGAGATGATATTATTAATTGGGAGACTTCTTCTAAGCAATATACATTGTCTTGATGCTTTTGCAGTTGGGTTCTGTGAATCTGTGGCCACATGCATGGGCATGTAAGAACTTCTGTACTCTAGACAGCTGCCAAGTTCTATTTTCACATTATTGATTACATACTCAGGCACCTCCCCTAATAAAATGAGCCCATCTGCAATGAGGTGAGCAAAATGGAAAACACATAGGATGGCTGGATGCCAGGAAGGTTACGAGTACATTCCAGTAAGCTAATGCTTCACATATGGTATTGTGTTGACTGTCACAACTCATGAGGCTCAACTGGTATCACCTGGTACTGGTTTTCCTGCATGCTCTACCTCATTCATTGTCTTTGAAGTCAATTTGAACTTGTAGTAATTTTGCAGTGTAATTACATCAGAAGACCAAGGCATACATGTACCCCAAAATAGGGTGGGAAGAATTATTCTTTTACTATGTAACAAATAATCTTATTCTGATGCATACTGATTAATAGAGAACTGTAAGTAGAGTTTTTGGAGTTTAACTACCTGGAGAGTTCAGATTCCAACTTATTAACTGTGCAAACTTAAGTTGTTTAACCTTTCTATGCATCAGTTTGCTTGTCCACTAAAAAACAGAGAGAGATGGAATAGCCCCTTTCTAGTAGGTTATTATGAAGACTAAGTAGCAAAATACATGTAATGTGTTTGGCAAATAGTTAAAGTGTTTAATAGGTATTTTCTCTCTTATTATCCAACTGTCAGTGTTTGGTTATCCTTTGGCCCCCAATGAACACTAATGCCATTTAGTGCAGTTCACGCAGGCTCATTCATTAACTGGTTATCACCGAGCGTGAAGGTGAAAGAGCTGGATTCCAAAGAGGGTTACTTGATACCTGACTGAGATAGCACCTTCCCCACCCCAAACAAACCCAAAAATCTTACTCAAAGTGATTGTATTCACCTGTGCTTGTACCAGGAAGTGAATGCTAATGGAAAACCTATAAAATATAAAGAATATGCAAAGAACAGCTATTCTTACAGCTACCAAAAAATTGATGCTGACTGTGATGGAGAAGAGTAGAGAGGAAATTTGGGACCTCTCTTTGAGGCACCTTATAAATAACTGTTCTTTATCTTGTAAAGTCATCACAGAGTGCATTTTGCAAATGAGAAAAAATAAAAGCCTATAAACACTAAACATTTATTTCCAGGACAGAGTTATTTTTTCCCAAAGCTGCAAATTCCAGCAGATCTTGAGAAATTTATCTATTCACTAAAGAATGTTTTTACATATGAACTAATCTCAGACAGATAAAACTCAATTCAGACGATTGAAAAAAAAGTACATCTTTCTGCTGCATATCTGTAAAGGAGATTTAATTTTGTTTTCACGTGCTGTGCGATGTGTTATAATTTTTCTATTTCTCATTTCACTTAAGCCACTTTTAGGAATTGTAGTAGCTGTCTTAGAAAAAATGCTGAAACTGAAAATGTACGGGGCAGTGTGGCCCTAACTCTTTGTATGTGTTGTAAAAATTAAAACTGATACCTGAACATGTGCACCTGATTGGAAAGCCCGGTCGAGAGTGCACTAGGACTAATGCATATGAAACAAAACGGGATAGATTTTCTTCTCCCTTCTCAGCCAATCCTGCTCCCTTCTCCAGAGGTGACTACTGTTAGAAATGTGGTCTGCTTCATTTCGTAATTCTTTTCCACTTCCTCTGCTACTTGAATTTTTAATTTGTATCTACTGTAAAATCATCTGATCCATTTTCATTAATAAATGATATAAAAGTGAAGGGCAATCAGTTCAAGTTTCTTATCTCTGCTATCCTGTGATTTTGTCTTAATTTGACAACTAAGATTTTATGTTTTCTGTGATTTTGTTTGGTCAAGCACGTCAGAAATACATTTACTTCATTGTCCTTTCCAAAGAATATGATCTGAATATGATCAATCTACATTTTTTGGCATTTTCAATTAGTAATAGTAGGGGTGTTGGAGACATGTCTGAAAGTTAAATGAGATAATGCACGTAATGGCATACATGAAATGAGCACTTAGTGAAGATTATTTAGCTCCTTTATTATTAATGTTATGTGTTTTTCTTTCTTTTTATTTTTAAAATGTTTTATTTTATTTTTTTCCATAGCCATTTAGTTCCCTTATGCCCTACTCCTCCCAACCATGCAATCGCCACTCTGTAGTCCATGTCCATGAGTACTTTTTCCTTCTTGCTCCATCCCTCCATCCCCTAACCTCCCCACCTCCTTAGCTGTCAGCCTGCCCTCCATCTATGAGTCTGTTGGATTTTGCTTGTTATTTCAGTTTGTTCATTAGATTCCACATATTAGTGAAATCATATGGTATTTGTTTTTCTCTGACTGCTTATTTCACTTAGCGTAATGTTCTTCGGATCCGTCCATATTTTCACAAATGGTAAAATTTTCTTCCTTTTTTAATGACTGAGTTGTATTTCGTTGTGTAAATATCCCATAGTTGTTTTATCCACTCATCTACTGATGGACACTTGGGCTGTTTCCACATCTTGGAGATTATAAATAACACTTCAATGAACATGGGGATGCTTATGTTCTTTTGAATTAATGTTTTGTGTTGCTTTGGATATATTTTCACAAGTGGGATAGCAGGATCAAAAGGCAAATCCATTTTTAATTTTTTGAGATATCTCCACACTGCTTTCCACAGTGGCTGTACCAGTTTGCATTCCCACCAACAGTGCAAAAGGGTCCCCTTTCTCCACATCCTCATCAGCACTTGTTTGTTCATTTATTAATGATAGCCATGCTGACAGGTGTGAGGCGATATCTCATCATGGTTTTAATTTGCATTTCTCTGATGATTAGTGACTTTGAGCATCTTTTCACATGATTATTGACCATCTGAATATTCTCTTTGGAGATATGTTTATTCAGGTCCTTTGCCCATTTTTTAAATTTTTTTTTTTTTGGTGTTGAGTTTTGTAAGTTCTTTATAAATTTTGGAAATTAACCCATTATCAGATGTATTGGTGAATATGTTCCCTCATTCTATGGATTGTCTTTTTATTTTGTTGATGTTTTCCTTTGCTGTGCAAAAACTTTTTAGTGTGATATAGTCCCAGTTGTCTATTTTTTCCTTCATTTCCTTTGCCTGGGGGATATATTGGTGTGGGGGAGGAATATTGCTATCAGCAATATCCATGATTTTGCTGCCTATGATTTCTTCTACAATTTTTATGGGTTTGATTATAATATTTAAGCTTTTCATCCATTTTGAATTTATTCTCGTGTGTGATATAAGAAGGTGGTCTAGTTTCAATTTTCTACACCTATCTCCAATTTCCCCAACACCATTTGCTGAATAAAATATCTGTAGCCCATTGTATGTGCTTGCTTCCTCTGTTGAAATTAATTGACTTTAAAGGTTTGGATTTATTTCTGGGCTCTCTGTTCTGTCCCATTGATCTACGTGTCAGTTTTTATGCCAGTACCGTGCTGGTTTGATTACTATGGCCTTGTAGTATAGTTTGATATTAGGTAGAATATTCCTCCAACTTATTCTTTTTTCTCGGATCATTATTGCTATGCAGGGCATTCTGTGGTTCCATATAAATTTTTGAAATATTTGTTCTAGTTCTGTGAAATATATCATTGAAATCTTGATAGAAATTGTGTTTAATCTATAGATTGCTTTGGGTAGTATTGACATTTTCGTGATGTTAATTCTTCCTATCCATGAACACAGTATGTGCTTCCACTTATTTGTATTTCCTTCAATATCTTTCTTTAGTGTCTTATAATTTTCCAAGTACATGTTATCCTTGGCTAGGTTTATTCCTAGGTATTTTATTGTTTTTGAAACAAATGTGAATGGGATTGTTTTCTTCATTTCCCTTTCTGTTAGTTCTTTATTGATATATAAAAATACAACTCATTACCGGTTATTAATTTTGTTTCCTGCTATTTTGCGGATATACTTATCAGTGCAGGTAGTTTCTTGGTGGAATCTTTGGGGTTCTTTATGTACAGTATCATATCATCTGCAAATAAAGACAGTTTTACTTCTTCCTTTCCCATTAGGATGCTTTTTATTTCTTCTTATATTCTGATTGTTGTGGCTAGGACTTCCTGGACTATGCTGAATGAGTGAAAGCATACATCTCTGTCTTGTTCCTGATCTTAATGTGTATGCTTGTAGTTTTTGCCCATTGATTATGATGCTGGTAGTGCATTTGTCATGTAAGGCCTTTATTATGTTGAGGTATATTCCCTCTATTCCCACTTTGCTGAGAGTTTTTGCTGAGAATTTTTTTTTTTACCATAAATGGGTGCTGGATTTTATCAAAAGCTTTATCTGATTCTATTGAAATGATCATATTGTTTTTATGCTTCATTTTGTTTATGTAATGAATTACATTTATTGATTTGTGAATATGTACCAATGTCACATTTTGGAATAAATTCCACTTGATCACGGTGTATGATCTTTTTATGTATTGCTGTATTCCATTTGCTGATATTTTGATGACGATTTTAGCATCTATGTTCAACAAACAAGAGTGCTGGTGAGGATGCGGAGAAAAGGGAACCCTAGTACACGGTTGGTGGGAATGCAGAGTAGTGCAGCCACTGTGGAAAACCGTATGGAATTTCTTCAAAAAACTAAAAATGGAACTGCCTTTTGACCCAGTGTTCCCATTGCTGGGTATTAATATATCCTAAGAATCCTGAATCACCAATTCAAAATGACTTATGCATCCCTATGTTCATAACAATGCTATTTACAATAGCCAAGTTCCTGAAACAACTTAAGTGCCCATCGGTAAGTGAGGGGATCAAAAAACTATGGTACATTTACACAATGAAATACTACGCAGCAGACAGAAAGAATTCCTATCTTTTGGACAGCATGGATGGAACTGGAGAATGTTATGCTAAGCAAAATAAGCCAGTTGGCTAAAGACAAATACCATATGATCTCATCTATAAATGGTTTCATCTTTAATTCTATAGATGTAGGACTTCCATTTCTCTCTATTTCTGACAGTTCTGAATTATGGTTGTTCTATAGTTTAGTTGTAATTTTGATTTTGGTGTGCAAAGAGGCAAGCTGTGTTCACCTATGTGGCCATCTTGACTGGAAGTAACTGCAATTTTATTTTTTATAAATATTTTAAAAAGTATTCTTAAGTTAGAAAGAAAACTCCTTATCATCTCAATATAAGAAAGGGTGACGATTTCTTATGCCAAGACTTTAAGTTGCATTGGTAAAATGCCAGCCCTCTAGTTTTTGTAAAAGGCCAGTGGACACATCGGGGCCAAATATGGGGGGAGGAGACATCTTTTCTGAGCAGTGCAGGACACGTGTATTTTAGTAGATACAGGATGCAAACTAGTGTGGTGACTGAAAACTTTGTGTAGACTCAGACAGCACTAAGTTCCTGGCACCTTAAACATTGTACTTAATCTTTCTGAGGTTCAAGTTTCTTTCATGTAAACAAGGATAATTATAGGCCCTGCCTTTTATTTCTATATAAAGTATTAGTCTGCTCCAGCTACCATAACAAAATACCATAGATTAAGTGGTTTCAAAGACAGAGATATACTTTCTCACAGTTCTACAGGCTGAGAAGTCCACAGTCAAGGAGCCCGTGGGTTCAACTTCTTATTGGGGTTCTTGTCCTGACTTGCAGTTGTCTGCCATCTTGCTGTGTGCTCACACAACCTCTTTATTTGTGTGTGCAGTACACAGCAGGGAGTCTTTTCTTTAAGGACACTAATCCTTTTGGTTCGGGGCTTCAAGCTTATGACCTCATCTTATATTAATTAGTTCTTTAAAGTACTTATTTCTAAATATATCACATTGGAGGTTAGGGCTTCAACATACAGCCCATACAATACTGGCATACAATGTGTGAAATCTAATCCTTACAATCATCATGTGAAGTAAGCACTATTATCTTCATTTTGGACACAGAAAACTGAGACTCAGAAGACAGAGGTCATAAACTTTTGTACTAGCATTCAGGAAGTGGTGATACAAGAATTTAATCTTAGTTCAGGCTCGTACTGATACACATTCTCATTTTATTCCATACTGTACTGTTTCTCAGGATCATGGCATTTTAATTATTAATAACTAACGTTCTTACAGTGCTTTATAATTTCTAAAGTGCTTTCCCTACGTTTAATTGTTACTGTGGAGGATGTCATGAGACTAGTTAAAAGTGAAGGGAAGGAGGGACCTGGGGTGAGAGTAGGAGCTAACAATGACAAAGGCACTGCAAAGAAGAAGGGCCCATTTAAAGAAAAGAGATAAAGAAAAATTTAGATGACTTCTCAGGGCCAGATGCAGAAAGGTAGAATCAAAGAAAAGGCAAGATTTAGGAGAAATAGAAAAGCAAGGAATGAGAGTGAAGTTGGCATCACTGAGGTTAAAGACTGCAGACAGCCATGAAGTCAGCGAAGTGCCTCAGGTAAAGCAAAGGGACTGAGAATGAGTGGTTTGGTATGATTTACAGTCGCTGTAGTCTAGAAGTGGGAAGTGGGCAGGACCGTTGTTCTACCTGAAAGAGGTTCCTGGTTGCTAAAACTATGGTGGTTTAAGGAGCTGAATCTGGAGGTAAATTGCCTGGAATCACATTCTGCCTGTGTGGCCTTGGGGCAAACATCGGTTTCCCCAGTTGTGCTGTGGGAATGATGGTACTCCCTACCTCATAATGTTGATGTACAAAATAATATTAGGGTTGCTGGTGACGCGGACTGTGAAAGAATTCACAAAGAGAAGAAAATTCAGAAAACAAAGTTTTTATTCACTTTCCAAGAGTGGAAAGTGGCTTAATTGTGAAGAGATACGCCAGCATTGAGAGGTGGGGGATTTGGATTGGATCATAAATAGATTATAAAAGGGTCAGGGGATGTTGTTGTGTGGCCGCTAGGCTGTCAGTGGTGTTGTAACACAGGAGGTTGCAGTCGATTTTGCATAAGCTGTAGTTTGTTCCAATGTTATCTTCTGCCCGTGGCTGTGGGGAGTGTTTAGTCACATTTTGTTCTTGCTTTCCAGTGATTTCCAGTCCTGGGGACATAAGCTGAGAAGAGTAAAATGGCAGTCCTGTTTAACGAGGTCATAGATCCACTCGGCAAATGGCGCCATGATAGCAAACGGTGCCGGCTTTATTCTTTCAAATAATATATCAGGCGCTGTGAACTTAGCACTGTGCCTAGGACTTAGTAAAATGTTATCCATAGTCATGAGGATACTATTACAATTTTATCCCTAGAATTACATTATGGCTAATAAGAGACATTATGTGCGTTGAAATTGTGACTTGTCTCTTGTACTCCACACAGAGGGTGGAAAGTGCAATATTTCTATAAAATACCATTGTGTTCTATCTTTTCAAGGAAATCCTCAGGAAGACAGCACAGATATGTACAGTGAAACCAGGGTCCATCAAAACCTCAGGTGAACGGAGCAATCAGACTCATCATGAGGTTAAGCTGAGTTAGGAATCATTGTTCTGGGGACAGATGCCTTAGCAGGACTTGCTGAGGAAACACTTCCTACTGGTCTGTGTTTGTTCTCCTGTCCTGCCCATCCATACACACTCACTAAAAGTCTTCTTTTCTGACCTGGGGGGCACTAAATGACTATTTCTCATAATGAACCTCATTGCTGCCCTCAGAAATATTGGCCCAGAGGTAAAAGAGAAAGTGAGAGAGCAAGAGTGACAACAGGAAGGAGGAGGAAGAGGATAAGAGGAAGAGAGATGAAAAAGCAGAGAACATCTCTCAGAAAGATTCTCCCTGATTGTACCCTTTGAGAAGACGGCTATGATTTTCATTTTATTGCTGGAAAAACTGAAATACACTCCTGGTTTGGCACCAGAATTGGGTAGGAAATGGATCATCCACTCAGGTCTACTAACTCAAAATTCCTTGCTTATTGTACTATGTCCTGCTTTCCGCCCCAGAAAGCATAAGAGTACCCCAAATGCCGGGGAGATTATGGATCCCTTTCAACTACCAGCTATTGCACAGAGAAAAATGACTGTGTGGTCGACCCACCATGGTTGTTTAGATGACTAATGGCTTTACTGGGGAAAAAAAATACAGTCTCTTGTAGTATCATCTGACAAGTGAAACTAGTTTGTTGAACCACAAAACTGTATCATTAAAAATGTTTGAAAATCACATATAAAATAAAAAGATCAACTTCATGGCTTATCTGCTTGTTTTTGCATATTTGTACATCATATTTTCTACATTTAAGATGTAAGATTTTTCTTAATTGTGCGTCAGGGAATCTGCAAACTCTTCATCCCGTGTGTAACTGAGGTTAGCCTCTGCAGAAAACTGGGACATATCAATTATATAATCCCAGTTTAGGCCACACTGTCTCTATTATTTGCACCTTCAATCTTATTCTATATTACCCATTTCTAAAATAAGAAATATCATATATACCTGTCTTATATAAACCTTGATGATTTGTTATTTTAATGAAAAGAATTTAAAATGTTGATGCAAGATAACATTAATAATTTCAAATGAAGTATAATTCCTAAATAAAGCAAGCCATAAACCTTACTAGACTATCCTCTAGTAAGATGTTCACTTTTAATTCAAATGGTCAAGTCTACATGTCTTTTATTTCCTGTAGGGATGGATATATTTGAAATCTGGCCCAACCCTCTCAATGTCAGTGCATTAGCTATAGGGAAAAGAACAATGAAGAAAAAGAAAATATATGAAAATAGACAGATGAATTTGGAAACTTACTTGCCTTGGGGGAAAAGAGCCATGAAATAGCTGCTAGCACCCTTGAAAATACTGTGTATGTGCCTCATTATATCACCTAGATTTCCAGCCTGTCACATTCAATGAGGTCTTTGCAAGCCAGTATCATGTCAGCATGGAATTTTATAATTCAGATTGCATCCACCCCCCCGCCATTTTGTAACACTTTCTGAAAAGCAATGGAAGGTGGCTTGCCAGATAGTCTTTCTAACTCTATTTAATAAGAGTATTTTCAGACTTCAGAACAGCTCTATGCTATGGATGTGCTGGAGTATCCAGTCATTCTCGGCACCATTCATTTTCTTTTTTAATAACTGAGGCTTCAGCATGGAAATTGCATGTGATTCAACTCAGAGAAATTAGCGTTTTATATATAGTACCTTCCAATTTACTACTTTAATTGCAACTTCTGCATTCAATCTGATCTATTTTCTTGTTCCATTGTCTTTCTGGCGAAATTGTCCATATTGGGCTTTTTTTTTGAGAGTTGGAAGAGCCTTCTAAGTGAAAGTGTGCATTGTCTAGGAGAGGAGCAGCAGCTACTTTGGAGCATCTTAGAGTTCTTCATGAAGTGCTGGGAATTCTGTGTGGCCCCAGAGGGAACGATGAGTTCCTCTTTCTCTCAGTGTGTGCTCATTAATGCAGGAGGGGCAGGAACCAGTTTCCATTGAGCCCCTCCAAGACTCTGTCCCAAACATGGGGACCCATACCATTCAATAACATGTCCACTGAAGCCATCAGAAGCCTGGTGGAAAAACAAGGTTATTAGGGGAACAATGTCCCCTAATTTGGCTCCTGAAGGAATTACTAGGTGACTTTGCAAGAAACTCTAAATTGTGAGAATCAGTGAGAAAGAAATCACTTACAGAGGTACTCCCCTAAACAAGGGAAGGGTGAATTACCTTTTTCCCTTTTTCTAACTTCCTCCCCAAACTTCTTGCCTTCTTGAGTGAAGGGTAGCCATCTGCCCCATCACTCACTTCCCTTAAAGGACTATAGAATTGGATTATCTGTTTTTAATGGGCTTAGAGAAACTAGTTAGTACAGAGAGCTCGTTTTCCCACCTCTTCCTTTGGCAGGTGTGCTGTATGTTTGGCATAGGGATACACTGAGACTTCCATTTTGATGTGATGCTGACCAGATCCGAGCAGAATAATGACAGAGGAAGGAAAAGGTCTCAACACAGCACTCTCTCTAGTCATGTTCTCCCACTCAGTGCGTATCTTTGTTTTCTGGCCACACAAACATTCAGATGTTCTCAGTGCCCTCATTTATTTATTTTCCTATCTAACCAAGAATAATTATTTTGTTTCCTATATTCCTCTTACTGTTGCTTCTCTCACATCATTAGGTTTCACTATTACATATCAAGGACTGTGCACTTGGCTCAGGTGTATTTCCTGGGAGTATTGTTCTCCCTGCTTGATCTAAAAGAAGTATCTCAATTGTTGTCTCTCTCTTTCTCTCTCTCCCCCTCTTTCTCCCTCCAGTTTAGTACAGACAATGCAAATCGGCTTTCATTCATCATTGTTGACACATTAAAGAAATAGGACTTTAATTTTTGAAGAAAATATGAATCATGTAGTGTTCCCCACACAGACAGTACCCTCCTCTGTTTGCTAGCTGTGCAATCTAAAATTCTGAGCTTTATTTTATACACAAGCCATGGTCAGATTATCGGCCTGTGCAGTGCAGAGCGCCGTCCCACCAGGATATGAGCTCATCTTCTCTGAGAAGCTAAATGGGGTTGAGCCGGGTCAGTGTTTGGAGGAACCCATTTCCGATGAAAGCCCAGAGAATTTCAGGAAGGGACAACAATTCTCCATTCTGGACAATGGCCTCCTTCTTTGACTACGACATTTCAGTTGAAAATTTAAAAAAAAAAGAAGAAATAAAGATAGACTCATTATTGCCGAAGAAAAACCATTTAATTTTTAAAAGTTCCCATTTCATATGGTTATCGGACATGAAACGTCAGACAAATTGCATAGAAAATAGGTTCATTCATAGTTCATTTTTGTGTGAGTGACACAGACAATCTAAATAAATGGAAATAAGATTTTGTTTCCAGATTAACAATTTCTATGATATGTGGTATGGTCTGAACAGTTTCAGCTTGTTTTCTGTGTGTGCAATACTCCATAGGGAGACTTGCTCTCCTAATAGTGGCCCTGCCGTTGCAAAATCTTAACTATCTTTGTGTTTCATCCGGGTACTGAGGTCCAACGACTTGCAGTAAAATGCAGAATATGTGTGAATCAAAATTAACTACTAAACTATTGTGGCAGTACCCAGGAACCAGAATACTTGATGAACCAAAGCATTCCATTATGTAGCAAATAAAGGACAGTTTATTGTCTGATGATGGGAAGACAAAGGAATGAGACAGGAGGCAGCAAAAAACGAATAATCAAGAGCAACACGTAAGCCTGAATCCTGTAATTACACTCTGCCCACTAAAGGTTGCTGTAAATATCACTTGGATTCAGCTCTCTCAGTCTCTCATTACTCATCATTGTACCCTCTTAAGGCTCGTTATCCAACCCACTGTGAGGAGGATGTATTCCAAAGCTGAGGGAATTATTTCCCTTGAGTTATGCAGGTGGGTGGGTGAATTTACAGTTGCAAGCATCCAAGAATGTATCAGTGACAGCAAGATCCCTGCAGGTTCATTTCAGCTGCCAAACAAATGACTCTGCTGAATATTGATTCTGTTATGCTTTAGGTGTTGCCCTTGGAGGCAGTTGCCACCGATAAACACACGCACAGATTCCTGCTCATGCATCCCACGCAGCAACCTGCACATTGCTCAGACAGGTTGGGCAGCTACATTTTCTGGAATCAACTCTGGGCAGAGGACTATCCTATATTGTGTGTGTGTCCTGGTGGTCGAGAATGGAGGGTGATTACACCAAAAATAGAGAATGTATATTACTAACCTAAAGACATTGGAGGTTTAATAAGGAACATAAAATGATTAAATGTACTAGTAAATTCAGTGAAATGGGCAATAAAATATATGCACGAATCACTGAACTGGTACGGTGAAGGTATAAATCCCAAGTATTTTTATATGAGGAGGAGGATGCAGAAGGAGAAATTAAAGGGCGGGCTAAAGAAGATAGTAGGTAATGTGGCAGGTCTGTAATGAATTCAAAATAGATGATAGAATATTTTGGGGGAAGGGCACTTAGATGAGAGGCTTGATGTCAGTGTATTTAAGGCAAATGGGTGTCCTGGGGTAGCATGTGCAAAATTGTTTTTCTTAAAATCAGTGCAGTGCTCAGCTCTGGCTGATGTGGCTCAGTGGATTGAGCTCAGGCCTGCAGACACAAAGACTGCAGGTTCGATTCTCAGTTAGGGCCCATGCCTGGGTTTCAAGCCAGGTCCCCAGCTGGGGGCATGCAAGAAGCAACCGAAAAATGTTTTACACACTGATGTTTCTCTCCCTCTCTTTCTTTCTCCTTTCCTCTCTCTCTAAAAATAAATAAATATATCTTTTAGAATTCATGCAATATTCAGAGGTATTATATTTCTTGTATTCTTTGAAAAATAGTTTCTGGTTTTGGAAAGCAGAAAAAAAAAAAAAAAAACTCCAAGAAACAAAAACAGTATTCTTTCTTAGAGATTAACAAAGGATATCAGCATCTTAAGGGTCTTGAAAATTCTTTTGCTAGTACATTTGTATAACTATTTTTAGTCTCATGCCCATATTTCCAAAGTTATTTCATTAGGAGTCTTTTTAACCCCCTAGGAATATTTCTCTAGGGATCTTCTGTGACACAGAGTTGAAGTAACAAAAGAATGGAATCATCAATGAGGAAGAGGTTAGGCACTTTTATCTTACTTATTACTTGTTAGTGGAGTTTTCCCTATAGCCCCAAGAATTTGCAAGTTTCTTCCTAGTTAATCACTCTATTTTAAACCCATGGACATGAACTAAGTAGGGGGAATGCTGGAGGGAATGGGGGTACTGGGAGGAGGGGGAAAAGGGAGAAAACGGTACAACTGTAATAGAATAGTCAATAAAATATACTTAAAAATAAA
>PVJI01004766.1:64967-104613 GCA_004026765.1 Micronycteris hirsuta | reverse complement strand
TGTGAATAACTTCTATTTCCTTTTTCATGTTGATATAGTTTTCAGTGAGTTCATTGTAGTTTCCCTGTAGTTTCTGGTAGTTTTCTGTGAGTTCATCAAGCTTCTCGAGTTTCTTGAGCTGCCTGATAACATATGCTTTGAACTCAATGTCTGATAGTTGGCTTGCCTCTGTTTCATTTATCATTCTTTCTGTGGCTTCTTCCTTTCCTTTCATTTGGGATTGTTTCTTTGTCTTCCCATTGTTTGTGGGATTCTTCTTGCTAACCTCTGGTTCTTAAACTGATCTGTGAAGTTCTCTGAAGCGGCGAAGTTAATTTTGTGTCACTCTCTGTTTTTTGGGCTGACTCTTGTCTGGGTCCCACTCTATTCTCTTCACAATTCCAGGTTTTAATGTCTCACCTGTTGATAAAGAAGTGAGGGGAAGGGAGATAAAGAAGGAAAAGAAAGCAAAAGAAAAGGAAAAAGAAAGATAAAGAAGAAAATAATTTGAAAATAACCTAAAATAAAAAAATAACAAAAAATAGGAAATAAAAGGAAGAGAAAACTAGGAATACTAAATGAAGGGAAGGTAGAAGGAGTTAAAAAATATAGAGGGACAGATAGGAAGGAGGGTGGGGAAACACAACCAAAGAAACAAAGAGAAAACGAGAGAAATTAAAGAAAATAAGACTTTTGTTGGCTGGCTTCAACAGCATCAGGCTGGGAGATCTGTCTTCCTTGGCTGCACTCTTTGCTGCCGTTCCACCACCAGCGGAGTTTGCGGGAGTTTGCAGCACCTCCTCTGGGTCGCCTGACCTCCACCCTGAGTCAGAGATTATGGGGTCTGTGTCTCCCGTCAGTGGGGCTCAATGTAGCTCCTCTGTTTCTCCCGCACGGCGGGACTCAGCACCGCAGGTCTGGGTTGTGTCTCAGGCCCTCCAGGTGTGAGCTCCGCGTCCCTGCATTTGCCGATCACTTTTGTCTCTGGAATTGGAGCTTGCAAGCCGCAGGCCTGGGCTCCCGGTCAGGTACCTATGCCAACCTCCCCCGATTAGCTCCACTGGGTGTGTGCCCAATCCAGGAGTTCTGGGGTTGGGTTTGCCTTTCAATTCAGACTCCAATTCCTCCCGCTGGGATCACCAGCTTCTGCATATCAGTCCCCAGGTATGCACCGACCTCCGGACTGCTGTGTCCAAGGCTCTTCCAACAGACGCGCGCGTCTGCTTTGGGAACTCACACACCCCAATCCAGCTCCCCCCCACGGAACCTGGAGCAAACTGGGAAGCTGCTGCAACTGGATCCGCAGACCTCCCGGCTCCCCGTGAGGCCCGAGGGACCCTTTCCCTCCGAAGCAGTCTCCCTACCAGCTGATCTTTCAGTTTTATGCGCAGTCCTGGTTTCCAATCTTCCCCCACTCCGGAATACAGCTGGGTGATCGCTCTGCTCCTCAGAAAATCGGCCAGATATCCCGCCAGTGGGTCGGAGGAAAGCGATCACACTTCTTCCTTCTCCGCCGCCATCTTTTCCCCCTCTCTTTTTTAAAGTTTGATGATTATACCAGTTCCTGGCACAGAGTCTGCTCTAGAACAAAATCACCTGGCGTTAAATCATCTGGTATTAAAATAATGATCATTCTGCCCTGGCTGGTGTAGCTAAGTGGATTGAGCATGTGCTGTGAACCATAGGATCACAGGCTCAATTCCGAGTCAGGGCACATGCCTGGGTTGTGGGCTGGGTCTCCAGTGGGGTCCACTTGAGAGGCAACCACACACTGATGTTTCTTTCTCTCTCTATCTTTCTCCCTCCCTTCTCCTCTCTAAAAATAAATATAAAATAAAATCTTTAAAAAATAAAATAATGATCATCCTTATTGTTTTCTGCAGTACAGTTAAAAGATGAGGTGTGATAAGCTGTGACTTGGTACAAAGCAATACAATAAAATGAAAGTATCACTTCACACCAGTCAGAATGGCCATCATACACACATCAACAAACAAGCGCTGGTGAGGTTGTGGAGAAAAAGGAACCCTAGTGCACTGTTGGTGGGAATGCAGACTGGTGCGGCCACTGTGGAAAACAGTATGGAATTTCCTCAGAAAACTAAAGATGGAACTGCCTTTTGACCCAGCAATTCCACTGATGGGAGTATACCCTAAGAATCCTGAAACACCAATTCAAAAGAACCTATGCACCCCAGTGTTCACATGAGCACAAATTATAAGAGCCAAGTGCTGGAAGCAACCTAAGTGCCCATCAATAAATGAGTGGTTCAAAAAACTCTGGTACATTTACACAATAGGATATTATGAAGCTGAAAGAAAGGAGCTCCTACCCTTTGCGACAGCATGGATAGAACTGGAGAGCATTATGCTAAGTGAAATAAGCCAGGCAGTGAAAGACAAATATGATATGATCTTGCCTGTAAGTGGAACCTAATCAACCAAACATGCAAGCAAAATATAACCAGAGACATTGACAAAAAGAAGAAACTGATAGTAACTAGAGGGGGTAATGGGGGAAAGAAGGTGAAGGGCATCAGGGAACAAGTATAAAGGACCCATGGACAGAGCCAAAGGGAGGTAGGATTGATGATGAGGGGTACAAGTAGGTAGGGCGAGGGAGAGTGGTGAGGGGAAAATGGAGACAACTTTACTTGAACAACAATAAAAAATAGGAAATACCAGTGATTTATTTTTAAAAAGTATCAAACAGACTTCGAGTCATAACCCAATTGAGCCTAAATTCATGATGTGAGTTAGTGCACACCATTTCATCACTCTAAATCTGTTTCTACAACTATAATAAGTGGATAATTTAATATAACTTGAAGACTTATTGTGAAGATTAAAAGAGCCTGTCAAGGTCCTAGCAAGTATAATGGCACATGGGTAATTCCTTTCCTTTTGCTTCCCTGCACGTTGCCCCAGCAAGTTGTCCCATAGCAAAGCATAGTCTGCTTGTCCAAGAAGTGGCCTTTCCCAGGAACATTGACATTGGCCATTCAGTTTAAAGACTAAGGGAGCAGAGTTACTTTCTCAAGACCATTGTGCAATCCTCATGGTATTTTCCAGTAGGGATCATGCAATGAGGCTGGTTATAAAGACTGATAGCATCATGAGCTGTTCTAAATCAAGTCCCTAAGAGTTCCGGGGAGTGTAGTGGGAATTCAAAGGGATGTTATCTTGGCCATCTTACCAGGAGGTTGAAGGATGATGATATGAAGCAGCAATAAGTTTTGATGAGGACATTTGATGGGGACGTTAAAGGAATTTCATGCTCCCACGAGTGGGGAATTGTAGCCCTTATGTTTTCACATGTAAAGGGGGCACGGTCTCCCATGGAACATAAAGCCGGCATGCATAGACCTATGAGTGGGGTAGCAGAATTTCCTGTGGGGAAATCAGGCTGGCGTGTTTCTTAGATTTAAAATAAAACCTTGCTCTTGCTAAAAATCTCTCTCTCCCTAGGTCAAAAGAACAAATGCTAATGCATGCCTAGCTTCCTCAAACCTGACTTCAGCCCAAGCCTATTGTCTCATCATTTGCATATCTATCCTTTTGATGCGCTATCTTGGGTGTCTCCCACCTAATGTAAGTCTACAGTTAATACATAGTTAATGAAGACCATTCATATGTAAAGGGCCCGAGAAACGGCATAAAAGGCTGGTCGACACGCGGTTCAGGGCCTCTCCAAGATCATAATGGAGGGGACGCGTGGTCCCGGAATTTCTAGTCCATTGTAAAATTATGTGTAAAATTATTTACACATAGCCATGGCATACGAATCCTGCTGGCTGGGATTTGCGACAGGACATTGATGGGGAAATTAATATAAGTCCTTCTGCTTTCCCTAGTACCCCTCCCTGTTAAGGGGTATCCAGCTCATGGAGGACTAGGGAGTCCAGGCTGTAAAACAGATCCCAGGATTCATGAGAAGGGACTGAACCTGCAATGAGGAGAAGGTCAATTAAAGGTATCAAAGGACAAAATGTTTCCAGACAAGTCTTCTTAAAGCCTTTTATATTTGTTTTGCCCAAATGATGGCCTCTTCTCTCTGTGCGGGATTTAGCCTGCCCTGTGGTAACTGCTCCTGCTTCTGAACTCCTCCAGTCCACAATTCATTTAGCACTTAATCATGTCCTGCCTTGTGGTATCTCTCCTACTGCCCTTCTAAAGTTGTGTTTCTCTCTTGAACTCCTATTTGAATTTTCAAGAGTTATGGTTTTATGTTATAGCTCAGGTTTCAAGTCCCCAATGGCAGGGTGACCTGAATTTCCACAGGGGGGGCCCAGGAACAGTGCTGGCCTTTAGGAGGACCCAGGGAACATGATTCTCTTGTTTAATCATCATTTGGTTATGTCTCTGTGTCTCTGGTCTCCCAGTTTCTGCTTCTCTCAATTTATCTATTTCCATCAGAGCAAATCCTTGTCATCTTCAAAACTTATGTCTCAAGATCTTTGCCATTCATTATAAAAGGACTACTGTTAAAAATATGTATTTTCTGACTCCTGGCCAAGATGGAGGTGTAAGTAGACACACTGTGCCTCCTTGCACAACCAAAAGAGGAAAACAACAATTTAAAAAACAAAAACAGACAGATATGACAGAAAATTGAACTAAGTGGAAGTTTGACAACCAAGGAGTTAAAGAAGACACATTCATCCAGACTGGTAAGCAGGGTGGATCCAGGCAGAGAGCGTGTGGCGAGATGGCGATTTGTGGAGCGGTACCGGCAACACTCCAGCTGCCTGGAGTGACCTGCGGTGGGCGTGCCTGGCCAAAATGTGGCTGGTGCACTCAGCGAAACCCGCAGCTGGCTGAACTGGACCCAGTGGGGTCGAGACTGGTGGACCAGGCGGTCCCTCATTCGCGCACAGATAAACTGGGAGAAAAAGCTGGGGAGCGGAGAAGACTGTGTAATCCACCATTGAAGGGAAATAAAGCCTCAAACCACCAATTGAAAAAACCTGTGGGGGTTGATGTGGCAGCAAGAGGAACTCCTGGCCTCACAGGAGAGTTACTTGGAGAGACCCAAAGGGACTTGGAACTACGCAAGCCCATTAACCCACCCTGGAGCCAGCAAAGAAGGGCCCAACTTGCTTGTGGGTAGTGGGGGAAGTGCAGAGAATGGAGCAAGGGCCATTGTTCTTTCAGCCCCTGCCCCCACAGGCAGTGTCACAACACAGTGACGTGGGTTACCCCACTCTGGTGAACACCTAAGGCTCCACCCCTTAAAGTAACAGGTGCGCTGAGAAAAAAAAAGCCCAAATGAAAGAACAGATCAAACCTTCAGAAACAATACAACTAAGTGATGAAGAGATAGCCAACCTATCAGATGCACAGTTCCAAACACGGGTAATCAGGATGTTCACAGAATTGGTTGAAAGTTGGTTGCAACTAGATGAACAAATGAAGGATATGCTAAAGGAAATGAGGGGAAATGTGCAGGGAACCAATAGGGATGAGAAGGAAACTGGGACTCAAATCAACGGAGTGGACCAGAAGGGAAAAAAAAACATTCAACCAGAAAAGAATGAAGAAACAATAATTCAAAAAAATGAGGAGAGGCTTAGGAACTTCCAGGACATCCTTAAACGTCTCAACATCCAAGTCATAGGGGTACCAGAAGGAGAAGAGGAAGACCAAGAGATCAAAAACTTATTTAAACAAATAATGAAGGAGAACTTCCCCAAGCTGGTGAAGGAAATAGATTTCCAGGAAGTCCAGGAAACTCAGAGAGTCCCAAAGAAATTGGACCCAAAGAGGAACACATCGTAATTACATTACCCAAGATTAAAAATAAGGAGAGCATCTTAGAAGCAGCAAGAGAAAAGGAGACAGTTACCCACAAAGGAATTCCCATAAGATTGTCAGCTGATTTCTCAAAAGAGACCTTGCAGGCAAGAAGGGTCTGGAAAGAAGTATACCAAGTCATGAAAGGCAAGGACCTATGTAGTGAATTCTTTTCACACGCATGAAGAAGCGTAGCTCTGGGATCATGTGTGAGCATGGCTCCACATGGAAAAAATTACTCCCAAGTTGGCAAGCGTGATTCATGTCTGTGGAAAAAGGAATTCTTTACAGGGGAATTTGGCTAACATGTTTCTTAAAAATTTACTGCCTTGCTGAGTCTCTCCCTCCTGGAATCCAAAGGGCTTATGTTAATGGGTCCCTGAAAATCTTCCCTGCCACAATGTTTATAGTCCTAGAGTAAACAGCCCTAGCTAGCTTGCCCTCAATTTACTTGTCTCCTGTTTAATGTACTGCCCGGGTCCTGTCTGCCACCAGACCTGAATTTACAACCTGATGCTCTGTGCCCCAAATCCTCAATAAATACCCCTGGACCCGAGGCTCAGGGATCTCTTCCAGATAATAAGGGGGAAGCCGCATGGCCCTGGATCTCCTCTTCCAAGCGTGTCTCTGTGTGAGATTTATTCACGCATTCAGTCACGGTCACCATGGATGTTGTGGGACGAAATCCACAGCAGACCTATATCCAAGAATACTCTATCCAGCTAAACTTTGATTTAGAATGGAAGGGTAGATAAAGTGTTTCTCAGATAAGGTCAAGTTGAAGGAGTTCATCATCACCCAGCCTTTATTACATGAAATGCTAAAGGGATTTATATAAGGCATGGAGGGATCTCAACAGGGGAATGGGAGGGGGAGAGAGGAGGAAAAAAGTATATAGAATAAGTAGCACAAGCAGTAGGTAGAAAACAGACAGGGGGAGGTTAAGAATAGTATAGGAAATTTAGAAACCAAAGAATTTATATGTATAACCCATGAACAAAAACTAAGGGGTGGGGAATGGGAGGGGGTGTGAGAAGGAGGGGAATAAGGGGGGAGGAATGGGACAACTGTAATAGAATCAATAAAATATATTAAAAATAGAAATGCTAAATAATATGTATTTTCTCATTAGATCTTTTCATGTTCTCTTCAGTGCCTTAACTTGATGTTGGCTCTCTGTTTTTCACAAAAAAATAAAAGTGTTCATCACTATCGTGTATATTCAGTGAAAGTCGATGAACACAATCATTTGCTCACAGGCTCAGTAACTTCCTCTCTCAGGGCAGCCTGGAGTGTGTGATGTTTCAATTAGTGACTCAGGAAGATGTCATGCTGATATGTCATGGACCTGTGACTATTCTAAGGGTGGAAATCATGAATGCCTACAGTCTCTCATACATCTCTTGAGGTCTGTCTTGGCTAACTTACTCCAAAAACAGCCTCTAAACAATGTACTCCTCCTTTCTCCCTTTCCTATACTTATTTTTTTAAAGTACTTTACAGAGACATAAATCACCCACTTAAAGTATATAATTTAATGATCTTTACTGTATTTAGAGACTTGTGAAACCATCACCACAATAGATTCTAGAATGTTTTAATACCATCCAAAACAGGAAAAGGAAAATGAAGAAGTAGATAATTTGATGCTTTTTTTATTTTTTGGACCAAGTAAGCCCCTTTCAAGCTCACCTCACTCCATAGGCATCTTGGAGCGGGAACATGAGAAAAGCAGCAAACCAGAGAAACCTGAGACCTGGGCAATTGTTTTCAAGGAGCCTGAGCAAAAGAGGAATAATAACAAATTTGTAAGGATGGGGGGAAAATGGGAGCCCTCATAAAGTGGTGTTGGGATGTAAAATGGTGAAGCTTCTGTGGAAAACAGTCTGACAGTTCCCCAAATATAAAACATGGATTACCTTATGACACAATGTGGAGAGTAGGACCAATAAAATGGCATTGATCCTATCAAGATAGCAAAAAGCATATAAAACAAAGTGGAGTCACTTATGTCAACTAAAATGGCTCTCAGTCAGCCATGACACTTTGATTCAAGAGAAAAATTACCTAAGTCTGAGTAAACACATCTGGCAAGGAGACATATCTGCCCATGTGGTCAGAGCAGACACATCTGGCAAGTTGACACACTTAAGATATCTGCACACATGGTCAGAGTAGCCATGTCTGCAGAGTGGGACCACCCATAGATAGTCTTATGGGGAAATTCCACTCTTTCTAGCAAGGGTGTGAAGCAGAACAGCCATGTTTCACCCATAGGCTCCTAGGCAAATTCCACACTTGGCATCAGGGGTGCCAAGACATTTATTGAAAAGACTCAGAGGGTGAAGGTATAACTGAGGGTGGTTACAGACCACTGCTGAGACAGACAAGCTCCACACACCGGAGTCCTAATCCATGCCACACTGACCTCCTTTGGCATCAGGTGCTGGAGGCTCTGCCCTGCTGGACTTCATCTGCCCTGCTACCCACCTGGCTGCGGAGATCCTTCCTTGCAAGATGTTGATGACTTCCTCGCCCAACGTGCTCTCTCCTGGACCTGCAGACTGAGACTTTGAGACTCAGGTTTGTTATCCCCCACTGCTTGCTGTGTGAGTGTGTGTGTGTGTGTGTGTGTGTGTGTGTGTGAGATAATTCTCTCAGATTGTTAGAGTGTGAGTAGGATATTAATGTATGTTGATATTCTACTTTGAGTGAACCTGCCTTCAATAAAAGCTAAGTGAATAGCATAGCTACCATGTGTGACTCTTTTCTATTCCTTGGTGACAGGCTTCTCAGTAGGAATCTAACTAAGCAGTTGTCCAGCTGACTTATAGGAAAGACTATATCACAACAATGCACTCATGACACACAACAATTCTTCTTCTAAGTGTACATCCCAAAGAAGTGAAAACATAGGTCCACAGAAAAACTTGTACAAGAATATTCATAGCAATATTATTCATAACAGACAAAACACCAAAAAACATCCAAATATCCATAAAAATAAATGAGTAAATGATGGACCCTCCAGGCTTTGCTCTTAATACACTGACTCAGAGCTGGAAGAATTAGAAAACATCCACTCTAACAAATCTTTTTTTCCACAGCATTTTGCCTTGTTGCAAAATTGCATTTTGCATGTAACAAATATGAGTCCTGATTGAATGAATGCATCTGACTAGGACAAAGATAGTATGTGGTCAGGAAAGCAAAAGAGAAAATTAATAATTTTCAAGACATTATTCCTGTTCCATTGCTAATATTTCAGAGTTTGTCAGTTTTTTATTCTTTAGCCCAAGACCCATTACTTAAAAACATTTTTGTCTAGCTGCAATATTGTAGTCTATATTGAAATTATAAAGAGTTTCTTCCAAATATAAGATTATGTAACCCTATGGAAAATATCTTTAATTATGCAAGTATTTCCTGAATGTATTATCATTATAAATAAAATTCAGATAAAGCTGAATTCCCTTTTAAATACCAACTCCAACTCCAAGACCATTGAAGAGGCAACCATGCTTATCTCTAATCTGTATCTTCCAAGATATTTTCCTTATGGATTTATATCCTGACACAAGTATCTGTAGAAATAAGTACATTTACTTTCTTTCTATGTGAATGCTTATTTCTCTCTGTGTGTGGCTTTGCAGCTGACTATTTTCCCCACTTACAAACAATCTTGAAGGTCTGTCCATGTTGTCAGTACAGATAGCTCTACCTCATTTTCTTTTAACTGATACATGGTATTTCATAGTACAGAAACACTACAGGTTATTAAGCTAGGTGCCTATTAATGAGCATGTAAATTGGTTATTTTTTTTATTGTTACAAACTATGATTCAGGGAACATTCTGAAACATACCTCCTAATGCACATATACAGTGGTTTCTCTAGGGAGGGACTCAGAAGAGGACTCATTGAGTCAAAGGCTATTCATATTTAACGTTTAATATATGCTACCAAACTGCCCTCTGGAAAGTGAACCTGGATGATGTTTTGAATGTTGTTTTTGAAAATTGCATGTGTCCTAAATCCTCTACCCTGAGAGATTGTGATACATTTTTTATTTCCTTGAGAATCATTGATTTATACTTTATTATGAGTGCAATCATTGTGTTTAGTCAACCAGAGAAATTTATGTTTAAGGGCTTCTAATTGTGGGATAAGGTACATCGTCTTCTGTTGAAGTAATTACAGGCATCAGTGAACAAGCAAGGGAGGCATTTTGGGGTGTGCAAGCTTTATTGTGCCCCTAACATTCTATCCTGGTTGCTGGCCAGCCTGTGAAGCACACAGGACACTGATCTCCTCAGTCCTCCACAGCTTCAGGGAGCTGGGTCTGTGCTCATGGCTCCGTCCAGAATTGAACTTGAGCACAGAATTGAACTGTGTTCATGAACTCAGTCCAGGAAGACTTTAGAGATAAGAACTTAACTCTTAGTTTCTGGTTCCTCTTTGCAGAGGACTATAGTATACCTGGCAAAACACAGGCCCTACAAACCCATAGGGAGGATCCCAGAGCCACTAGGAACAGACAGCATCCCAGGAGCTCCTAAGAGTACCAGCAATGCAGAACAGGTGGGGTCAGTCACACATTAGGAAGGAGGGATTTCATCAGGATGCAGCTGGGAGACTACCTGAGAGGCACAGGAAAAGGCATTCTGGAGAAAAGGCAGGAAGGCAGAGCATGAAGCTCGCAAGCAGGATGTGGGCCACAACCAAGATGGCAGCTTTGAGCAGCATCCATTCTTGTGGAGTGGTGGCCACATACTTTAGGGTAGACTGGCTGTCTTAGAGGGCTTTAAAGTTATGCATGTAGTGGATAGTGGGGGAGGAGCAGGGTTGTAGAATAAACTGGAATGCATAGAAATCTCATGGCAACTCTGAGAGATGGATCTTAAATGTTATCTCATTAGGCATATGTGAAAACATCTTCAGAGACAGTTCAAGTGTCCTAGTGGGACCTGTGCTCAGAAAGTTATAACCCTCTGAAGAAATAGATGGAAGACAATACAAACAAGTGGAAGCATATACTGCATTCATGGACAAGAAGACTTAACGTTATTAAAATGTCCATACTACCCAAAGCAATCTATAGATTTAATGTAATTTCTATCAAGATGCCAATGGCAGATTTTTGAAGATGGAGGTGAGATAGGTGGGAGTGGAGTCCACTTCCTCCTGCACATGGGTGGAACACCTAGCTGATCTTCTGAGGAACAGAGTGAGCAGCCAACTGTATTCCAGCATATATGAAGATTGTAGTCCAAAACTGTAGAAGGCATTGAAAAATCAGACGGTAAGGAGAGTGATTCAGGACAATAAGGTCCCTGGGTCCAGTGCGAGGATCAGGGTGGCTGCAGCCCTAGGGCTGGCACCAGCTGGGTCTGCCGCAGGATTCTTGGGAGAGAGTCAGGTCAATAGCTCCCTCCCCTGCCAAACAAGTTTTGAGCAGCACCAGGATGGACCTGGATACTTGAATTCACTGCGGGGAATAAGGATGAAGTGGCAAACACACAGGGGTGGTGTGCACCCACTGGGCTGTGGATGCCAGCTGGGAAGAGTTAGGTAGTGATGGACCCTGACCCAGATAGTCACCGGTGTGGTTGGAGAGTTGGGCTGTGTGAAAGGACAGGAGCTTGTTTAGAGCAGCAGGCTTGAATAAGAAGAATTTTTCAGAAAGAAAGAGAAAAAAAAGAGGCACTCAGCAACTGTTTAGGGAATTCTCCTGTAGCAGCCGCCCTCACCTCCCCTGGCTGTGCCTGTGCAGCCTCCACATCCTCACCCATGGGCTCACCTGTACTGCCAGGACCGCGACTGCACCCCTATTCCTGACCGCAGTGGTAGAGGGTGCCCAATCATGCCTGCGACCCCAGTGGTGTACCTCTGACCAAGCTACTCCCCAACCCTGCTCAGCAGAGGACGCTGACAGGTCCCCAACAGCACAACCTGGTGACTGCACTCCTGCTGCAGTAGTGAGACCAAGCACTTAGGCCAGAAGACTCAGGGGTAGTGCGCACCTGAACCCACAGCCCAGCAGCTTCTCATCCCTCCCCAGCAGCGGAGGCCAGCTCTCATGCCCACAGACCCCTGGACAGAGCATGGCAGACCCCGATGCCCAGAGGCACCTCATGCCCAACCCCACTGCCCCGGGGTGCAGCAGCAGAGGAAGTGTGTGCAGCAGCCATGGCAGCACCCCCCCCCTCCCCGCCCTGCAGGGCTGACTGGCTCTCTAAGAGGAAGGCAGAGATGCCCCTGCAGAGGAGAGCAGCAGGGCTCAGGGAGTCAGCAATCCCCAGAAAGACTTAACCAGTGAAGGGGGTGGTGCGGAACTACCCTGTAGAGACTCTGAGAGCCCCTAGCATCTAGGGCAGCAAAGAGTGAGAAGGTGCTGTGTGAGTTGCCCATAACTGGTGCACCTCAAGGACAGCACAACTAGTGTATTAAAGGCTTAGGTTGGACTCAGAAGGGCACTGAGGCCCAGCAGCAGATGGAGGAACTGGGCTGTAGTCTATGCAACTGGGAAGAGTGTGGCTCAGACCTGGCCTACATTCCCACAAAACCACAGGAAGGGAGAAAAGCAAAACCAATCCCCCCTCAGCCTGCTGCAGCCAGAAAGACCAGCAGAACTGGCTTGGCTTATTTAAAGCCAGCAGGAGGCTTTTTCTATTCTTCTTTTAAATTCTTTCTTCTTTTCTTTCCTTCTTTGTTTTTTATTCTTTCTTTCTCCCTTTCTTCCTTCCATTTTTATTATTCCCACAAAAGAGACAATAAAACTTGGAGCTGTGAAAGGACCAGAGTTAGACCAAAAGAGGGTTCATCCCAACAACTGAGAAAGTGAGGCAAATTTCACTTTGCTATTCCAGAGAACTTACAAGTTATTGTATATTTGTATTATTATTATTTTTCATTATATTTACTTCTTTTACTTTATTAGTATTTTTTAAATTTTTTTTTGTTTAATCTTCCTCACATAATTTGTTAAATTGCATTGTTTGACTGGTTTCCGATGTTCTCTCTTTCATAGTGTATTTTTAATTTTCCATCTTTCACCTCTCTTGTGTTCCAGTAGCACACTACTCTAGGTTCTGTACTTCCTATTCTTTTATTTAGTAATTACTTTGTTGTTTTACAATTACACCTGTCTGCATCCTCTCCCCTCCCCACTTCCTCCCCCTCCAACCCCACCTCCCTTTCCTGCCTCCCTCCTCCTCCTTGGTTCTGTCCATGTGTCCTCCATAGTGGTTCCTGAAAACGCTTCTCCCTATTGTCCCCTCCCCCATCCCCTCTGACTATTGTTAGATTGTTCTTTTTTTTTTTACTTTATTGTTGTTCAATTACAGTTGTCTGCATACTCTCCCCTCCCCTCCTCCTCCAAGCCCACCTCCCTTCCCTGCCTCCCTCCCCACCCTTGGTTCTGTCCATGTGTCCTCTATAGTGGTTCCTGAAAACCCTTCTCCCCACTGTCCCCTCCCCGCTCCCCCTTGGCCATTGTTAGATTGTTCTTAATTTCAATGTCTATGGTTATGTTTTTCTTGCTTTTTTCTTTTGTTGATTATGTTCCGGTTAAAGGTGAGATCCTATGTTATTTGTCCCTCACCACCTGGCTTATTTCACTTAGCAGAATGCTCTCCAGTTCCATCCATGCTGTTGCAAAGGGTATAAGCTCCTTCTTCCTCGCTGCTGCGTAGAATTCCATTGTGTAAATGTATCATAGTTTCTTGATCCACTCATTTGTAGATGGGCACTTAGGTTGTTTCCAGCACTTCACTATTGTATATTGTGCTGCTATGAACATTGGAGTGCATAGGTTCTTTTGAATTGGTGTTTCAGGGCTCTTAGTGTATAATCCCAGTAGTGGAATTGCTGGGTCAAAAGGCAGTTCCATTTTTAGTTTTCTGAGAAAATTCCATACTGTTTTCCAAAGTGACTGCACCAGTCTGCATTCCCACCAACCGTGCAATAGGGTTCCCTTTTCTCCACATCCCCTCCAACAGTTATCTGTTGCTTTGTTGATGATGGCCATTCTGACTGGTGTGAGGTGGTATCTCATTGTGGTTTTAATTTGCATCTCTCTGATAGCTAATGATGTTGAGCATCTTTTCATATGTCTCTGGGCCCTCTGTAAGTCCTCTTTCGAGAAGTGTCTGTTTATGTCTTTTGTCCATTTTTTCATTGGGTTTTTGGACTACTTGGACTGGAGTCATATGAGTTCTTTATATATTTTGAGATCAAACCCTTGTCTGAGGTATCATTGGCAAATATGTTTTCCCATATGGTTGGTTCTCTTTTTATTTTAATACTGTTTTCTTTAGCCCCACAGAAGCTCTTTATTTTGATAAGGTCCCATTTGTTTATTCTTTCCTTTATGTCCCTAGCTCTAGGGGACATATCATTGAAGATGTTGCTGCGTGGGATATCTGAGATTCTCCTACCAATGTTCTCCTTTAGGACTTTTATGGTGTCACGACTTACATTTAAGTCTTTTAACCACCTTGAATTTATTTTTGTGAATGGTTTAAGTTGGTGCTCAAGTTTCATTTTTTCGCATGTAGCCATCCAGATTTCCCAGCACCATTTGTTGAAGAGGCTATTTTTATTCCATTTTATGCTTCTGTCCCCTTTTTGAAGATTAATTGCCCACAAAGACTTGGGTTTATTTCTGGGCTCTCTATTCTGTTCCATTGGTCTATCTGTCTGTTTTGATGCCAGTACCAAGCTGTTTTGATTACAGTGGACTTGTCATACAGTTTGATATCAGGAATTGTGATCCCTCCTGCTTTGTTCTTCTTTCTCAAAATTGCAGCTGATATTCAGGGTCGTTTATGATTCCATATAAATTTTTGAAGTGTTTGTTCTATATCTGTGAAATATGCCATTGGTACTTTGATAGGGATTGCATTGAATCTATAAATTGCTTTGGGGAGTATGGACCTTTTGATGATGATGATTCTTCCAATCCATGAGCATGGTATATGTTTCCATTTGTTTGTGTCTTCCATGATTTCTTTCTTCAGTGTTGTGTAGTTTTCTGAGTACAGGTCTTTTACCTCCTTGGTTAGGTTTATTCCCAGGTATTTTATTTTTTTTTTTTGTTGCTATATCAAATGGGATTTTTTCCCTGATTTCTGTTTCTGCTGTTTCAGTGCTGGTACACAAAAATGCCTTTGATTTCTGGATGTTGACTTTGTATCCCGCTGCTTTGCCAAATTCAATGATTAGGTCGAGTAGTTTTTTGGTGGAGTCTATAGGATTTTCTAAGTACACTATCAGGTCATCTGCAAACAATGACAGTTTTGTTTCCTCCTTTCCAATTTGGATGCCTTTTATTTCCTTTTATTGCCTGATTGCTGTGGATAAAACTTCCAGTACTATGTTGAATAGAAGTAATGATAGTGGACAACCTTGTCTTGTTCCTGATCCTAGTGGGAAAGATTTTAGTTTTTGTCCATTGAGTATAATGTTGGCTGTAGGTTTCTCATACATGGCCTTTATTATGTTGAGGAATGCTCCCTCTATTCCCACTTTGACTAGTGTTTTTATCATAAATGGATGCTGTACCTTATCGAGTACTTTTTCTGCATGTATTGATGTGATCATATGATTTTTGTCTTTGCTGTTGTTTATATGGTGTATTATGTTTATTGTTTTGTGAATATTGTACCATCCTTGCGTCCCTGGGATGAATCCCTCTTGGTCATGGTGTATGATCTATTTTTTTTTAAGATTTTTTAAATTTTATTTTTAGAGAGAGGAGAAGGGAGGGAGAAAGAGACGAAGAAACAGCAATGTATGGTTGCCTCTCACATGGCCCTCACTGGGGACCTGACCCGCAACCCAGGCATGTGCCTGGACTGGGAATCGAACCAGAACCCTTTGGTTCCCAGCCTGCGCTCAATCCACTGAGCTACTCCAGCCAGGGCAGATCTTTTTAATGTATTGCTGGATGAGGTTTGCTAATATTTGGTTGAGGATTTTAGCACCAATGTTCATCAGTGATATTGGCCTGAAGTTTTCTTTCTTTGTTGTGTCTTTTTCTGGCTTTGGGATTAGGATGATGCTGGCTTCATAAAAAGAGTTTGAGAGTCTTCCATCATTTTGGATTTTTTGGAATAGTCTGTGAAGGATAGGGGTTAGCTCTTCCTTAAATGCTTTGTAGAATTCTCCTGTGAAACCATCTGGCCCAGGGCTTTTGTGTGTCGGGAGTTTTTTGATTACTGCTTCAATTTCTTCTGCTGCTATTAGTTGGTTCAGGCTTTCTGCTTCTTCTTTACTGAGTTTTGGAAGATTATATTTTTCTAAAAATTTGTCCATTTCTCCTAGGTTTTCATATTTATTGGCATACAGCTCTTTATAGTAGTGTCTTACAATCCTTTGTATTTGTGAGACGTCAGTTGTAATATCTCCTCTTTCATTTCTTACTGAGTTTATTTGGGTCCTCTCTCTCTCTTTCTTGATGAGCCTGCTTAAAGGCTTGTCGATTTTGTTTATCTTTTCAAAGAACCAGCTCCTGGATTCAATGATCCTTAGAATTGTGTTTTTAGTCTCTATGTCATTTAATTCTGCTCTGATCTTGGTTATTTCCTTCCTTCTACTTGCCTTGGTTTGTCTTTATTGGTGTTCCTTGAGTTCTTGTAGGCATAGGGTTAGGTTGTTTGTTTGAAATGTTTCTGTTTTTTTTTTAGGTAGGCTTGTATCGCTATGAACTTCCCTCTCAGGACTGCCTTCACTGTGTCCCATAAGTTTTAGGTTGTTGTCAGTTCATTTTCATTTGTTTTGAGGAACTTTTTGATTTCTTCCCTAATCTCATCCTTGACCCATCCATTGTTTAATAGCATGCTATTCAATCTCCATGATTTTGAGTGTTTGGGGTTTTTTTCCTTTGGGTTGGTTTCTAATTTCAGACCCTTGTGGTTGGAGGAAATACTTGATATGATTGCAATCTTCTTAAATTTGTTGAGGCTTGTTTTGTGCCCAATCATATGGTTTATCTTTGAAAATATTCCACGTGCCTTTGAAAAGAATGTGTATTTAGCTTCTTCAGGGTGAAAGGCTCTATGTATATCAGTTAAGTCCATTTCTTCTAGGGCATTGTTCAGTGCCACAATATCTCTGTTAATATTTTGTTTGGAAGATCTGTCCATTTTTGACAGTGTGGTGTTGAAGTCCCCTAGTATAATTGTTTTGCTATCAATATCTTTCTTGAAGTCCTCCAAAATTTTCTTTATGTATTTGGGTGCTCGTATGTTGGGTGCCTATATATTTACAATGTTTATGTGTTCTTTGTGGATTCTTCCTTTGAGTATTATGAAGTGTCCTTCTGGGTCTCTCTTTATGGCCCTTTTTTTTGAAGTCTATTTTGTTTGATATGAGTATTGCTACCCTCGCTCTTTTTTCCTGTCCGTTTGCTTGGAAAACTTGTTTCCAGTCCTTCACTTTCAATCTGTGTAGGTCTTTTGTCCTGAGGTGTGTCTCTTGAAGGCAGCATTTGTGTGGGTCATGCTTTCTTATCCATTCAGCTAGTCTACGTCTTTTGATTGGAGCATTTAATCCATTTACACTTAAGGTTATTATTGATAGGTACTTATTCATTGCCATTTTTTTTTGTACCTGTGTTCCTCTCTCTCTCTCTTTCCCTTCCTTTCCTTAAATCAGTCCCATTAGCATCTCTTGCAGAGCTGGTTTGGTGGAAGTGTATTATTTTAGACTTCTTTTGTCTGGGAAGCTCCTTATGTGGCCATTTATCTTGATTGAGAGCCTTGCTGGGTAGAGTAGTCTTGGTTGCAGGCCTCTGGTTCTCATTACTTGGAATATTTCTTGCCATTCTCTTCTGGCTTGGAGTGTTTCCATTGAGAAGTCAGCTGCTAAACTTATCGTGCCTCTCTTGTATGTTCCTTCCTGTCTCTGTCTCGCTGCATTTAAGATTCTTTCTTTGTCTTGGAATTTGATATTTTAATGATGTGTCTTGAATTGGGCCTGTTTGGGTTCCTTTTGATTGGGACTCTGTGTTTCCTGGATTTGTGTGACTTTTTCTCTCATCAGATTAGGGAAGTTTTCTGTCATTACGTTTTCAAACACATTTTTTATCCCTTGCTCTTCTTCTCTTTCTGGTATCCCTATTATACGAATATTATTACGTTTCATGTTGTTCTGCATTTCCGTTAATACCTCTTCATTCTTTCTGAATCTCTTTTTCTGTTCCTGCTCTTTTTGGGTGTTTTTTTCTACCTTGTCTTCCAGCTCGCTGATCTGAATCTCTGCTTCATCAAGACTGCTTTGATTCCTTCTATTGTGTTCTTCTGTTCAGATATGTATTCTTCATTTCCTCTTGACCCTTTTGGATATTTTATATTTCCTTTTTCATGTTGACATAGTTTGCAGTGAGTTCATTATAGTTTCCCTGTAGTTTCTGGAAATTCTCTGCGAGCTCATCAAACTTCTTGAACTTCCTGATAACCAATGATTTGAACTCAATATCTGATAGTTGGCTTCCCCTGTTTTATTTATCATTCTTTCTGGGTCTTCCTCCTTTCCTTTCATTTGGGGATTGTTTCTTCATCTTCCCATTGTTTGTGAGACTCTTCTTGCTCGCCTCTGTTTCTTAAATTGATCTGTCAAGTTCTCTGGAGTAGCAAATTTAATTTTGTCTCACTGTCTCTGTTTTTTGTGCTGACTTCTGTCCGGGACTGACTCTGGTCTTTTCATAGTTCCAGGTTTTAATGTCTCACATGTAGGTAAAGAAGAGAGGGGGGCGGGGGGGGGAGGAAAAAAAGGAGTGAAGAAAGGGAGAAAGGATACTATAAGGAAAGGAAGGGAGGAAGGACAAATAAAGTAGAAAGAAGGAAAGGTGAATTAAAAGAAAATACTTTTTTAAATTTTTTGTAAATTAAAATAAGACAAAAAAGTAAAAAAAAAAGAAATATGAGGAGGAAAATACTAGGAATACTAAAGAAAGGGGAGGAAGAAGGAATTAAAAAATAGCGAAGGACAGAGAGAAAGAAGGGGAAAAAAAGAAAGAAAAAAACAAAACAAACAAACAAACAAAAAAACCCTTCTGCTTTCTGGTTTTAAAGGTGTCTGGCCAGGCTGCGTCAGGCTGGGAAGATATTAGTTTTGCCTTTATTACTTCCTGAGATGCACTCTTTGCTGTTGTCCAGCCACCAGCCCAATTCCTAGGTGTGGTTCTGGGTCCAAACTGCATCTTTTGTTGTGTTGTTTTTGATGTGTACCTATTTGGGGCAACTCTCCCACGGCCTGTTTTCTCTTTGCTGGTCTAGATAATAGATTCTCTCAGCACCTTTTCTGGATAGTTTGGCCCCCACTCTGAGTCAAGAGTTTGTGTGGTCTACAGCTCCGGTCTGCCACTCCCCTCAACAGGGTGCTTCTGCCTTATTCCTACAAAGCCAATTGGCCCTGCAGGGTTACATGCGCAGGGGCTGGGTGGCAAGAGCTTTGTCCCCAGCTGTTGGCGTGAGCTCTGCACACCTGTGTTCACTTTTCTCTTTGTCCCTGGATTGTGCATCAGTGAGCCCTAGCTGAGGAGCCCGGTTGTGCACGGTCCCTGGTATTTTTGAACTGTTCACGAGTGGTCCACAGATCTCCGGGTGCCCACAGACCCTAGTTCCCGTTGTTTGTTTTCACAAGTTGCGCCCGGCCCTGGAGTCACTGGTTGCAAGCTGTTCCCAGTTCTTCTGGAGTTGCCAGGGACAGGCCTCCGGTCCCCGGGTTCATACAGTCTCTAATTCCCCTTGATGGAAGCTCCAGCCGCCACCGACTGAGGGCCATTTGTGCACTTACTCTGGTGCTTTGGGCAGACTGCCATGGGCCTCTGATCCCAGGTGCACACTGACCTCGGGACTGTTGGGGGTGGGGCCTCTCCACATAGCCATGGAGTGCTTCTTTTTTTCCTATTTTTCCTTTCTGAAAACTTCTTCCTATTTATGCCCGCCAGTCCAAACAAACATCTAGCCACTCACACATCCCAATCTGGTTCCCTCCCGAGAATCTTGCGTCTGATCCAGCAGCTGCAGGGTCTGTGACTGGAGCCCGCTCTGCTTCCTGAGCTGGTCCCGAGGGACCTTTTCATTCCGAAGCACTCTGCTTACCATCCGAATGTTCAATTTCGCCTGTAATCTTGGTCACCAATCACCATAGGTGCTGGAATACCGTTGGGTTTTCACCCTGTTCCTCAGAAAATCAACCAGTGGGCAGGAGGAAGTGGACTCTGTTCCCCCTATCTCACCGCCATTTTCCTCTAAACCTCTTTCTGTACTTCCTATTCTTGTTATTCAGCTCACATAGATTCTGTCATATGATTGTTGCTCCATTATTATTGTAAATAATTGCTGTTCCATACAATTGTAAATACTACATAGTACCCCTCTTGGATCTTAGCTCACTTCACTATCTCCTGAACTTTATTAGTGTTGTGGTTAACACTATTCTCTTGCACACTAGTACCTATTTTCTATCCTTTATTTTGACTTTACCTCATAAAATGACCTCACACAAGCTCACTGCTTTCGAGATCCAACTCACAATATATCCCCACCCCAACAAGAGTGTTATCTTTTGCCACCCATTCTAAAAGGTGGCTAGTTGGATGAAATATCACAGTTAACACTATACATATCCAAAGGATCTCTTACCTCTTCTCCATGGCTTGGTACTTTAATGCCATAGAAGATATTCCTGCAGTCTTAAACCATTTTGCCTTCCTCCTCCAACAGATCACATAAAAGAGTAGGTGGGAGCTGTGAACACCAGTATACCTGCTGGAAGAAGAAACCCACCAACAAAGGAACCACCAACAGATAACAATGGAAGAAGGTGAAGAGGAAGTGAAAGCCACACTAACCTCCACTAAGGACTGATCTGGAAATACAACTAAATGGTGGAAAAATTACCCAGAACAAAAAACTGAACAAGAGACAGAAGCCTCAAATCCTTGTTCAAACAGAAGAATCAGCTTCAACACAACCTGTCCACACCTGCACAACAGAATACAAGGTATGGTAGATGGAGTGACCCTCAGTTAACAAGCTGGAGGGAAGGACCCACCAAAGAAAGACCCCAAAACAATCAAAACCCAAAGACACACAGAGAACCAACATGACTGATGGCCCAGGACCAGCGAGCTCAGGAAGTCAAGGAGACTGCACCACTGAATCTCACAGGTCTTCTACCATAGAAGTTTACACCGTAAATCCAGGGAGTCAGAACAGATTGGTTTAAGAAGCAGAGGCAAACAAAAAGAGTCTCACAAATAATTGGAAGACAAAAAAAAAAAAAAAACAATACACAAATGAAAGGAAAGGAGGAAGCCTCAGAAAGAATGGTAAATTAAACACAGGCAAGTCAACTATCAGCAATCGAGTTCAAAGCAATCATTACAAGGAAGCTCAATAAGCTCACAGGGAATTACCAAAAACTACAGGGAAACTACAATGAACTCACTGAAAACTATATCAACAAGAAAAAAGAAATAGAAACTATTAACAAGAGCCAAGAGGAAATGAAGAATAGAATTTCTGAACTGAAGAACACAGTAGAAGGAATCAAAAGCAGGCTAGATGAAAAGAGGATCAGATCAGAGAGGTGGAGGACAAGGTAGAAAAAAACACCAAGAAAGAGCAAGAAAATGAAAAGAGACTCAGAAAGAGCAAAGAGGTGTTAAGGGAACTACAGAACAACATGAAACATAATAATATCCTATAATAGGGATACCAGAAGGAGAAGAAGAAGAACAAGGGATAGAAAATCCGTTTGAAAAAGTAATGATGGAAAACTTCCCAAAACAGATGAAAGAAAAAGTCACACAAATCCAGGAAATACAGAGAGTCCCAACCAAGAGGAACCCAAAGAGTTCCGTTTTAAGACATCATAATTAAAATGGCAAAATTCTAAGACAAAAAAAAAGAATCTTAAAAGTAGCAAGGGAAAAATAGGAAGTAACATACAAGAGAGCCCCAATAAGACTAGCAGCTGAATTGTCAATGGAAATGCTCCAAGCCAGAAGGGATTGGCAAGAAATATTCCAAGTAGAGAAAACCAAGGGCCTGGAACTCAGAGTACTCTACCAAGCAAGGCTCTCAATTAAATGGAAGGCCAAATAAGGAGCTTCTTGGACAAAAGAAGCCTCAAAAAATATACCTCCTTCAAACCACCTCTGCAAGAGATACTAAAGGGTCTGCTTTAAAAACAGGAAGAAAAACAATGAGAGAGAGAGGAACACAGGTATGAAAAAAATGGCAATGAATAAGTACTTATCAATAATAACCTTAAATATTAATGGATTAAATGCCCCAATCAAAAGACATAGAATAGCTGAATGGATTAGAAAGCATGACCCACACATATGCTGCCTACAAGAGACCCACCCCCAAGCAGAAGACCTACACAGACTGAAAGTGAAGGACTGAAAAAAAATATTCCAAGCAAATGGACAGAAAAAAAAGCCTGGGTAGCAATACTCATATCAAACAAAATAGACTTCAAAAAAAGAGCCATTAAAAGAGACCCAGAAGGTCACTTCATAATACTCAAGGTAAGAATCCAACAAGAAGATATAAACATTACAAATATATATGCACCCAACATAGGAGCACCAAAATACATAAAGAAAATCTTGGCAGACTTCAAGAAAGACATTGATAGCAACATAATTACAGTAGGGGACTTCAACACCCCACTGTCAAAAATGGACAGATCCTCCAAACAAAATATCAGCAAAGATATTGTGGCATTGAACAATGCCCTAGATCAAATGGACTTAACTGATTATATATATATATATATATATATATATATATATATATATAGAGAGAGAGAGAGAGAGAGAGAGAGAGAGAGAGAGAGAATATCTCATACCAAAGAAGCAAAATACACATTCTTTTCAAATTAACATGGAATATTTTCAAAGATAGACCACAAGATAGGTCACAAAACAAGCCTCAACAAATTGAAGAGAATTGAAATCATATCAAGCATTTTCTCTGACCACAGGGACTGAAACTAGAAAACAACCTCAAAGAAAAACCTCAATAACACTCAAAATCATGGAGATTGAATAGCATGCTATTAAACAATGAATGGGTCAAGAATGAGATCAAGGAAGAAATCAAAAAGTTTTTGGAATCAAATGAAAATGAACTCACAACAATCCAAAACTTGTGGGACACAGTGAAGGCAGTCCTGAGAAGGAAGTTCATAGTGATACAGGCCTACCTAAAAAACAGAAACATTTCATATAAACAATGTAATTCTATGCCTACAAGAACTGGAGGAAAACAAACAAAGACAGTGCAGAGCAAGTAGAAGGAAGGAAATAACCAAGATCAGAGTAGAACTAAATGACATAGATTCTAAAAGCATAATTCTAAGGATCAATAAATCCGGGACCTGGTTCTTTGAAAAGATAAACAAAATCGACAAGACTTTCAGCAGACTCATCAAGAAAAAAAGAGAGAGGACCCAAACAAACACATCAGAAATGAAAGAGGAGAGATTACAACTGACACCACAGAAATAAAGGATTGTAAGAAATTACTATGAAGAACTATATGGCAAGAAATTTGAAAACCTAGGTAAAATGGACAAATTTCAGGAAAAATATAATCTTCCAAAACTCAATGAAGGACAATCAGAAAGCTGGAACAGACCAATAACAGCTGATGAAATTGGAGCAGTAATCTAATAGCTTCTGACACACAGAAGCTCTGGACTTCACAGGAGAATTTTACAAAGCATTTAAGGAAGAGCTAACCTTTCTGTTTCACAGATAATTCCAAAAAATTCAAGAGGATGGAAGACTCCCAAACTCTTTATGAAGCCAGCATCATCCTAATCCAAAAACTAGATAAAGATATAAGAAAGAGGTGATATCTCATTGTGGTTTTAATTTGCATCTCTCTGATGGCTAATGATGTTGAGCATCTTTTCATATGACTCCGGGCCCTCTGTATGTCCTTTTTTGAGAAGTGTCTGTTCATGTCTTTTGCCCATTTTTTAATTGGGTTTTTTGTCTTCCTGGAGTGGAGTCATATGAGTTCTTTATATATTTTGGAGATCAGACCCTTGTCTGAGGTATCATTGGCAAATATGTTTTCCCATACGGTTGGTTCCCCTTTTATTTTAATACTATTTTCACCTCACACCAGTCAGAATGGCCATCATCAACAAAGCAACAGATAACTGTTGGAGGGGATGTGGAGAAAAGGGAACCTTATTGCACTGTTGGTGGGAATGCAGACTGGTGCAGCCATTGTGAAAAACAGTATGGAACTTCCTCAGAAAATTGAAAATGGAACTGCCTTTCAACCCAGCAATTCCACTACTGGGATTATACCCTAAGAATCCTGAAAAACCAATTCAAAAGAACCTTTGCACTCCTATGTTCATAGCAGCACAATTTCCAATAGCCAAGTGCTGGAAACAACCTAGGTGCCCATCTATGAATGAATGGATCAAGAAACTATGGTACATTTACACAATGGAATTCTATGCATCAGAAAGGGAGAAGGAGCTTATACCCTTTGCAACAGCATGGATGGAACAGGAGAGCATTATGCTAAGTGAAGTAAGCCAGGCAGTGAGGGACAAATACCATATGATCTCACCTTTAACAGGATCATAACCAACAAAAGCAGAAAGCAAGCAAAACATAATCAGAGACATTGAAATTAAGAACAGTCTAATAATAGACAGGGGAGAGGGGGATGGGGACAATGAGGAGAAGGGTTTTCAGGAACCACTGTAAAGGACACATGGACAGAACTAAGGGGGAGGAGGGAGGCTGGGGAGGAGTGGGGCTGGAGGGGAAGGGAGGAGTGGATGGGAGAGGATGCAAATAACTGTAATTGAAGAAAAATAAAATAAAATAAAAAAAAAGATATAAGAAAGAAAGAAAATTTCAGGCCAATATCACTGATGAACATAGATGCTAAAATTTTCAACAAAAATATTGGGAAACCACATTCAGCAATACATTAAAAACATCACACACAGTGATCAAGTGGGATTAATCCCAGGGATGCAAGGATGGTACAATATTCGCAAATCAATGAACATGAAACATCACATAAACAAAACAAAAGACAAAAATCACATGATCATATCCATAGATGTGGAAAAAGCCTTTGATAAGGTACAGCACCCATTTATGATAAAAGCACTCAGCAAAGTGTGAATAGAGGGAGCATTCCCCAACATAATAAAGGCCATCTATGAAAGACCTAAAGGCAACATCATACTCAATGGACAGTAGCTGTCAAAAATTTAGAGCTTTCCCACTAAGATCAAGAATGACATAGGATGCCCACTTTTACCACTCCTATTCAACATAATATTGGAGTCTCGCCACAGCAATCAGACAACAAAAAGAAATAAAAGGCATCCAAATTGGAAAGGAGGAAACAAAACTGTCATTGTTTGCATATGATATGATAGTACATAGAAAATCCTTGGGACTCCACCAAAAAACTACTTGACCTAATAAGTGAATTTGGCAAAACAGCAGGATACCAAGTCAATATTCAGAAATCAAAGGCATTTTTATATACCAACAATAAAATATCAGAAACAGACATCAGGGAAAAATCCCATTTGATACAGGAACAAGAAAATAATGCACCTAGGAATAAACCTAACCAAGGAGGTAACAGACATGTACTCAGAAAACTACACAACACTGAAGAAAGTAATTAAGAAAGACATAAATAAATTGAAGCATATACCATGTTCATGGATTGGGACAATTAATATTATCAAAATGTCCAAACTACCCAAAGCAATTTATAGATTCAATGCACCCCTATGAAAGTACCAGTGACATATTTAACAGATATAGAACAAACAATTCAGAAATTTATATGGAACCGTACAGGACCCAGAATAGCTGCAGCGAATTTGAGAAAGAAGCACAAAGCAGGAGGGATCACAATACCTGATATCAAACAGTATTACAAGGCCACTGTCATGAAAACAGCCTGCTACTGACAAAAGATCAGACACATAAACCAATGGAACAGAACAAAGAGCTTAGAAATAAACCCAGGTCTCTATGGTAAATTAATATTTGACAAAAAGGAAGAAGCAGAAAATTGAGTAAAAATTGTCTCTTTAAGAAATGGTGTCAGGATATCTGGACAGCTATGTGCAAAAAAATGAAACTCGATCATCAACTTACACCATACACAAAAATAAACTCAAGGTGGATAACAGACTTAAATATAAGTCGTGGCACCAAATAAGCTCTAACGGAAAACATCAGGGGGAAAATCTGAGACATTCCATGCAGCAACATCTTCAGTGATATGTCCCCTAAAGCAAGTGACATAAAGGAAAGAATAAAGAAATGGGACCTTATCACATTAAAAAGCTTCTGCATGACTAAATAAAACAACATTAAAATGAAAAGTGAACCAACTAAATGGAAAACGTATTTGCCAATGATACCTGGGACAAGGGTTTGACCTCTAAAATATATAAAGAACTCACACAATTCCACTCAAAGAAGAAAAAAAACCAAGTTAAAAAATGGGCAAAGGACTTGAACAGGCACTTCTCCAAGGAGGACACACAGAGGGCCTAGAGACATCTGAAAAGATGGTCAGCATCAGTAGCTGTCAGAGAGATGCAAATTTAAACCACCATGAAATACCACTTCTCACCGGTCAGATTGGCCATCATAAACAAATCAACAAACAAGTGTTGGAGAAGATGGGGAGAAAAGGGACCTAGTGCACTATTGGTGGGAATGCAGACTTGTGAAGCCACTGTGGAAAACAGTATGGAATTTCCTCAGAAAACTAAAAAGGGAACTGATTTTTGATCCAGCAATTCCACTATTGATATTATACTCTAAGAACCCTGAAACACAAAAGAACCTACGCACCCCAATGTTCATAGCAGCACAATTAACAATAGCCAAGAGCTGGAAGCAAACTAAGTGCCCATCAGTAAATGAGTGGATCAAAAAACCATGGTACACTTACACAATGGAATACTGTGCAGCAGAGAGAAGAGAATGACGTCCTACTTTAGCGACAGCATGGGTGGAACTGGAGAGTGTTATACTAAGTGAAATAAGCCAGGCGGTGAGGGACAAATACCATATCATCTTACTTTTAACTGGAATATAATCAACAAAAAAAAAAAGCAAGGAAAATATAACAAGAGACATTGAAATTAAGAACAATCTGACAGTAATTAGAAGTGAGGTGAGGGGATAATTGGGGGAAGGGTTTTCAGGAACTGCTATAAATGACACATGGACAAAACCAAGGAGGAGGGCGGAAGCAAGGAATGGAAGTGTGTTTGCCTGCAGTGGGGTGGAGTTGTGGGCAGGGGGGAAATGCAGACAACTGTAATTGAACAACAATAAAATAATTTAAAAGATTCCAATGGCATGTTTCACAGAATTAGTACAAATATTCAAAAAATATTTATGGTGCCACAAAAAGCCCTGAATAGCCACAGCAGTCTTGAAAAAGAATAAAGTTGAAGTAATCGTGTTACCTGATATCAACATATACTGCAAAGTTTTTGGCTCTAATTTCTCCAGATTGCCAGTTTTCTTTTTTTTTTAACTTGCTGATAATGTAAATTTAGAATAACATCGTTATGTCCATACAATAAATTATAGATGATTCCTACTTGTTCCTTCAAATCTTTATGCAATATGGGATACCAAATAATAAATTTTGAAATATATTGTTAATCTTAGTCCCAAATAAATAATAGAAAGCTAAATACAGACAGTTTCAATACAATCATTTACAATGACATTAATAAAAAGATATTGACTAGCTTTTGGGGTTCTTCCGGCCAAGATGGAGGCATAGGTGGACACACTGTTCCTCCTCGCACAACCAAAAGAGGAAAAAAAAGCAATTTAGAGGGCAAGGGCAGCCAGATCTTACAGAAAACTGAACTGAGTGGAAGTCCGACAACCAAGGAGTTAGAGAAGACACATTCATCCAGACTGGTAGGCCGGGCAGAGCCGGGTGGAGGGTGCTCGGAGAGACTTGGTTTGTGGAGCAGTGCCGGTGGTGCTCCAGCTGCCTGAAGCTTCCCGTGGTGGGCGTGCCTGGCCAAAGCGTGGCAGGCACACTCTGTGAGACCGGGGCTGAGACTGGTGGATGGGGCGGTCCCTCATTAGTGTGCAGATAGACCGGGAGGAAAATCTGGGGGGTGGAAAAGACTGCTTGGCCCACCAATGCAGGGAAATAAAGCCTCAAACCACCGATTGAAAACACCTGTGGGGGTTGAGGCGGAAGGAGGAGGAACTCCCAGCCTCACAGGAGAGTGTGTTGGGGAGGCCCACGGGGGACTTGGAACTGTGTAGACCCACCCACTCATCCCGGAGACAACAAGGAGGGGATCAACTTGCTTGTGGGCACCAGGGGAGGTGCAGAGAGCGGAGCAAGTGCCATTGTTCTCTCAGGCCCCACCCCCACAGATAGCATCACAACGCAGCAACGTGGGTTACCCCACCCCCACAGAGAGTTTCACAACACAGCGATTCGGGTGACCCCACCCCCACAGCCAGCATCACAACAGAGCGACATGGGTTTCCCCACCCTGGTGAACACCTAAAGCTACGACCCTTAAAGTAACAGGTGCACTGAGGGAAAAAAAAAAGGCCCCAAAGAGAGAGAAAAAAATGGCAGCAAGATAGTGGGGAGCAGAGTCCACTTCCTCCTTCCCACAAGTGAAACTCCTAGCTGATTTTCTGAGGAACAGAGTGAACACCCAACAGTATTCCAGCATATATGAAGATCGGTGACCAAGAGTACAGGGGAAATTGAACGATCAGACGCCTGACTCAGACAGGAGGACCAGGGGAGCAGGCACAGCTGGACACTTTTAACGAACTATAGAAATGATCCCTGAAAGTGTAGTCTTACGGCTAGACACTTTTAAAGCCAGCCAGCAGAAGGTTTTTTTTGTTGTTTGTTTGTTTGTTAGTTTTCTCCACCCTCCTTCCTATCTGTCCTTCTTTATTTTTTAATTCCTTCTTCCTTCCATTCATTTACTATTCCTAGTCTTCCCCTCTTTTTATTTCTTATTTTTTAATTTTAATTTAATTTTATTTTTTTTATTTTTATTTTTTACTTTATTTCTTCTTCTTCTTCTTCTTCTTCTTCTTCTTCTTCTTCTTCTTCTTCTTCTTCTTCTTCTTCTTCTTCTTCTTCTTCTTCTTCTTCTTATTCTTCTTCTTCTTCTTCTTCTTCTTCTTCTTCTCCTCCTCCTCCTCCTCCTCCTCCTCCTCCTCCTTCCCTTTCCCCTTCCCCTTCCCCTTGTCCTTCTCCGTCTTCTTCTTCTTCTTCTTCTTCTTCCTCCCCTCTCTTATTTAGCCACAGGTGAGACATTAAAACCTGGAGTTGAAAAGAGAACAAAGCTAGACCCAGACAAGGGTCAGACCTAAAAACAGAACAGTGACACAAAATTAACTTCACTACTCCAGAGAACTTGAATGATCAATTTAAGAAACAGAGGCTAGCAAGAAGAGTCTCACAATGGGAAGACAAAGAAACAATTCCCAAATGAAAGGAAAGGAGGAAGCCCCAGAAAGAATGATAAATGAAACAGAGGCAAGCCAACTATCACATATTGAGTTCAAGCATGGGTTATCAGGAAGTTCAAGAAGCTTGATGAACTCGCAGAGAATTTCCAGAAACTACAAGGAAACTATAATGAACTCACTGAAAACAATGTCAACATGAAAAAGGAAATAGAAACTATCCACAAGGGCCAAGAGGAAATGAAGAATAGAGTATCTGAATTGAAGAACACAATAGAAGGAATCAAAAGCAGGCTCGATGAAGCAGAGGATCAGATCAGCTAGCTGGAAGACAAGGTAGAAGAAAACACCCAAAAAGAGCAGGAACAGGAAAAGAGACTCAGAAAGAATGAAGAGGTATTAAGGGACATGCAGGACAACATGAAACATAATAATATCCATATAATAGGGATACCAGAAGTAGAAGGAGAAGGGCAAGGGATAGAAAGTGTGTTTGAAAAAGTAATTATGGAAAACTTAATATGATGAGAGAAAAAGTCACACAAGTCCAGGAAACACAGAGAGTCCCAATCAAAAGGAACCCAAACAGGCCCACTTCAAGACACATCATCATAAAAATGGCAAAATTCCAAAAGAAAGAAAGAATCATAAAGGCAGCGAGGCAGAAAGAGGAAGTAACATACATGGGAGCCCCAATAAGGTTAGCAGCAGACTTCTCAATGGAAACACTCCAAACCAGAAGAGAATGGCAAGAAATATTCCAAGTAATGAGAACCAGAGGCCTGCAACCAAGGATACTTTACCAGCAAGGATCTCAATCAAGATAGAAGGCCAAATAAGGAGCTTCCCAGACAAAAGAAGTCTAAAAGAATACATCTCCACCAAACCAGCTCTGCAAGAGATGCAAAAGGGACTGATTTAAGGAAAGGAAGGAAAAGAGAGAGAGAAAGGATCACAGATAAAAAAAAATGGCAATGAATAATTACATATCAATAATAACCTTAAACGTAAATGGATTAAATGCTCCAATCAAAAGACATAGACTAGATGAATGGATAAGAAAGCACAACCCACACATATGCTGCCTACAAGAGATCCACCGCAGGACAAAAGACTTATACAGACTGAAAGTGAGGGGCTGGAAACAAGTTTTCTAAGCAAATGGACAGGGAAAAAAAACCTGGGGTAGAAATACTCATATCAGACAAAATAGACTTCAAAAAAAGGGCCATAAAGAATGACCCAGAAGGACACTTCATAATACTCAAGGGAAGAATCCACCAAGAAGACATAGACATTGTAAATATATATGCACCCAACACAGGAACACCGAAATACATAAAGAAAATCTTGGAGGACTTCAAGAAAGACATTGATAGCAACACAATTATAGTAGGGGACTTCAACACCACAATGTCAAAAATGGACAGATCTTCCAAACAAAACATCAACGAAGATATTGTGGCATTGAACAATACTCTAGATGAAATGGAATTAAATGATATATATAGAGCGTTTCACCCCACAGAAGCTAAATACATATTCTTTTCAAATGCACATGGGAAATTTTCAAAAATAGACCACATGATAGGACACAAAACAAGCCTCAACAAATTCAAGAAAACTGAAATCATACCAAGTATTTTCTCTGACCACAAGGGACTGAAATTAGAAACCAACCCAAAGGAAAAAAAAACCCAAACACTCGAAATCATGTAGATTCAATAGCATGCTATTAAACAATGAATGGGTCAAGGATGAGATTAGGGAAGAAATCAAAATGTTCCTTGAAACAAATTAAAATGAACAGACAACAACCCAAAACTTGTGGGACACAGTGAAGGCAGTCCTGAGAGGGAAGTTCATAGTGATACAGGCCTACCTAAAAAAAATGGAAACATTTCAAACAAAAGACTTTACTCTACGCCTACGAGAACCCAAAGAACTATGAAAAAGACAGCCTAGAGCAAGTAGAAGGAAGGAAATAATCAAGATCAGAGCAGAATTAAATGACATAGTGACTAAAAGCACAGTTCTAAGCATCAATGATTCCAGGAGCTAGTTTTTTGAAAAGATAAACAAAATCGATAAGCCTTTAAGTAGGCTCAGCAAGAACAAAAGAGAGAGAGGACCCAAATAAACTGAATCAGAAATGAAAGAGGAGATATTATGACTGATGCCACAGAAATACAAAGAATTATAAGTCACTACTATGAAGAACTGTATGCCAAGAAATATGAAAACCTAGGAGAAATGGACAAATTTTTAGAAAAATATAATCTTCCAAAACTCAATAAGGAAGAAACAGAAAGCCTGAATCGACCAATAACAGCGGACGAAATTAAAGCAGTAATCAAAAACTTTCAAAACACAAAAGCCCTGGTCCAGATGGTTTGACAGGAGAATTCTACAAAGCATTTAAGGAAGAACTAACACCTATCCTTCACAGACTATTCCAAAAAATCCAAAATGATGGAAGACTCCCAAACTCTTTTTATGATGCCAGCATCATCCTAATCCCAAAACCAGAAAAAGACACAACAAAGAAAGAAAACTTTAGGCCAATATCACTGCTGAACATTGACGCTAAAATTCTCAACAAAATATTAGCAAACTGCATCCAGCAATACATCAGAAAGATCATTCACCATGACCAAGTGGGATTCATCCCATGGATGCAAGGATGGTACAACATTCACAAAAGAATAAACATAATACATCACATAAACAAAAGCAAAGACAAAAATCACATGATCATATCAATAGATGTAGAAAAATTATTCAATAAGGTACAGCACCCATTTATGACAAAAACACTTAGCAAAGTGGGAATAGAGGGAGCATTCCTCAACATGATAAAGGCGATATATGAGAGACCTGCAGCCTATATTATACTCAATGGGCAAAAACTAAAATCTTTCTCACTAAGATCAGGAACAAGACAAAGTTGTCCACTAGCACCAATTCTATTCAACATAGTACTGGAAGTTTTATTCACAGAAATAAGACAAGAAAAGGAAATAAAAGGCATCTAAATTAGAAAGGAGGAAACAAAACTCATTGTTTTGAGATGACATGATAGTGTACATAGAAAATCCTATAGACTCCACCAAAAAACTACTCGACCTAATAATTGAATTTGGCAAAACAGCGGGATACAAAGTCAATATCCAGAAATCAAAGGGATTTTTGTATACCAACAGTGAAATATCGGTAGCAGAAATCAGTAAAAAAATCCCATTTGATATAGCAACAAGAAAAATAAAATGCCTAGGAGTAAATCTAACCAAGGAGGTAAAAGACCTGTACTCAAAAAACTACACAACACTGAAGAAAGAAATCATGGAAGACACAAACAAATGGAAACATATACCATGCTCATGGATCAGAAGAATCAACATCATCAAAATGTCCATATTACACAAAGCAATTTATAGATTAAATGCCATCCCTACCAATGTACCAATGGCACATTTCACAAATATAGAACAAACACTTCAAAATTTATATGGAAGTATAAATGACCCTGAATATCAGCTGCAATTTTGAGAAAGAAGAGCAAAGTAGGAGGGGTCACAATACCTGATATCAAACTGTATTACAAGGCCACTGTAATCAAAACAGCTTGGTACTGGCATGAAAACAGACAGATAGACCAATGGATCAGAATAGAGAGCCCAGAAATAAATTGAGGTCTCTAGGGGCAATTATCTTCAACAAAAGGGGCAGAAGCATAAAATGGAATAAAAATAGCCTCTTCAACAAATGGAATTTGGAAATCTGGACGGCTATATGCAAAAAAATGATACTCGAGCACCAACTTACACTATACACAAAAATAAATTCAAGGTGGATAAAAGACTTAAATGTAAGTTGTGACACCATAAAAGTCCTAGAGGAAAACATCGGTAGGAAAATCTCAGACATTCCACACAGGAACATCTTCAATGCTATGTCCCCTAGAGCTAGGGACATAAAGGAAAGAATAAACAAATGGGACCTTATCAAAATAAAGAGCTTCTGTGGGGCTAAAGAAAACAGTAATAAAATAAAAAGAGAACCAACTGCATGGAACAACATATTTGCCAATGATACCTCAGACAAGGGTTTGATCTCCAAAATATATAAAGAAGTCCTATGACTCCATTTCAGGAAGACAAAAAACCCAGTTAAAAAATGGGCAAAAGACATGAACAGACACTTTTCAAAGGAGGATATACAGAGGGCTCAGAGACATATGAAAAGATGCTCAACATCATTAGCCATCAGAGAGATGCAAATTAAAATCACAATGAGATACCACCTCACACCAGTCAGAATGGCCATCATCAACAAAGCAACAGATAACTGTTGGAGGGGATGTGGAGAAAAAAGAACCCTTCTGCACTGTTGGTGGGAATCCAGACTGGTGAAGCCACTGTGGAAAACAGTATGGAATTACGTCAGAAAACTAAAAATGGAACTGCCTTTTGACCCAGCAATTCCACTACTTGGATTATACCCTAAGAGCCCCGAAACACCAATTCAAAAGAACCTATGCACTCCAACGTTCATAGCAGCACAATTCCCAATAGCCAAGTGCTGGAAGCAACCTAAGTGCCCATCTACAAATGAGTGGATCAAGAAACTATGGTACATTTACACAATGGAATTCTACGCAGCAGAGAGAAAGAAGGAGCTTATACCCTTTGCAACAGCATGGATGGAACTGGAGAGCATTATGCTAAGTGAAATAAGTCAGGTAGTGAGGGACTATTACCATATGATCTCACCTTTAACTGGAACATAATCAACAAAAGAGAAAAAGCAATAAAAGCATAACCAGAGTCATTGAAATTAAGAACAATCTAAAATAGTCAGAGGGTAGGGGGGATGGGACAATGGGGAGAAGGGTTTTCAGGAACCACTATAGAGGACACATGGACAGAACCAAGGGAGAGGAGGGAGGCAGGGGAGAAAGGTGGGTTTGGTGGGGGTGGGGGGAGGGGACGGGAGAGGATGCAGACAACTGTAATTGAACAATAATAAAAGTGCAAAATTAAAAAAAAGAATGTCTATATTGTTTACTGGTTTTGTTGGGAGTTAAAGGAGTTCAGGTTTATGGATGTTGGCCTCAGTTTGCCTTGCTTTAGTTGAGATTTTTCTTGTTTCTTGAGGTAGGCCTGTGATGCTATGTATTTCTCTCTTAGGACTGCTTTCGTCATGTCCCACAGATTTCGAATTATTGTATTCTGATTTTCATTGGTATAAAGGTATCTTTTGAAATCTTTCTTGATCTCATTATTACCCCATTCATTGTTAAGAAATGTTTAGCCTCCATGTGTTTCTGTTTTTCAGTTTTTTTTCCTGTGATTGATTTCTAGTTTCATACCATTGTGGTCAGAGAACTTGCTTGATTTCTGTCTTCTTAAATTAATTGAGACTTGTTTTGTATACTAACATGTGGTCTATCCTCGAAAATGTTCCATATTCCATGTGTACTTGAAAACAATGTCCATTCTGCTGATTTGAAGTGAAATGCTCTGAAGATATCAAATCCATCTTATCTAGAGTGTCATTTAAGACTGTTCTTTCTTTGTTGATTTTCTGTCTGAAAGATCTATCCACTGATGTCAATGAGGTATTAAAACCCTCTATGACTGCATTACCATTGATCTATCACTTTATCAAGATATGGGTGCTCCTATGTCAGGTGCATAAATCTTTACAAAAATGACATCCTCTTGTTGGATTAATCCCTTTATCATTATGTAGTGTCTGTCTTTGTTTCTTATTATAGTTTTTATTTTAAAATCTATTTTGTCAATAAGTGTTGCTACTCCAGCTTTTTAAAATTTCCATTTGCTTAAACTATCCTCTTTATTTTGGATCCTTTTTTTCTTGCTGTTCTAATTTGTTGTTTTTTGCTTCCTGATATTTCATATCGCTGATTTGATTCTCAACTTCACCCACTCTACTGTTGATTCCATGTAAATTGTTCTTTTTTTTTTAAATTAATGTATCCTTCATTTATGACTGGGCCTTTTTTATCCTGTTGATGTTCTCACTAAGTTCATTAAGCACCCTTATAACCAGTGTTTTGAACTCTGCTTGCTGTCTCCATTTTGTTTAGTTCTTTTTCTGTTTTTTTTTTTTCTGTTCTTTCACTTGGGCCATGTTTCTTTGCCTCCTCATTTTGACAGCCTCTCTGTGTTCATTTGTATGTAGAGCTGCTACATCTCCAAGGCTTGGTAGAGTGACCTAATGTAGTAGGTATCCTGTAGGATCCAGTGGCACAGCCTTAAGGGAAATTCATATATCCACAGTGGGGAATTGTAGTCCTATGTTTTCACGCATGTCAAGGAGCAAAGTCTCTCATGGAACATAACCGGCATGCGTGGACCCATGTTTGTGGAAGCAGAATTTCCTGTGGGGAAATCAGACTGACCTGTTCCTTAGATTTAAAATAAAACCTTGCTCTTGCTAGAAACCTCTCTCTCCCTGGATCAAAAGAACAAATGCTAATGCTTAACTAGTTTCCTTAGACTGATGCTAATCCTTTCAAAGTTCAGCCATACCTCTTGTCTTTGTATAATCCTTTTGATGTACCTTCCAGGCTGTCTACCACATAAAGTGAACCTACAATCTATGCATGGTTAATGAATACCATTCTGAGGTAATGTACCTGAGAACAGCAATAAAAACCCCTGGACCCAAGGCTCAGGGCCTCTCCAAGATCATAATGGAGGGGACGCATGGTCCTGGTTCTCTATTCCTGCGTGTTTTTGTGTGAGATTATTTACCCATTCAATCACGGCCAACACGGATTCTGCTGGCTGGAATCCACCACACAGTCTCCCCTATTACTCAAGCTGGGTACTTGAGGTACATCCAACTGTGTGAGCTGTGTACACCCTGCTGTAGTAGTTCAGCCTTGATTGCTGTTGGCATGTCAAAAATCAGCCAATACCTGTGTTTGTCTGGGGTAAAACAGCATAAACTACAAAGGGATCTTCAAATGGATGCTGCTTGTGCTGGGCTTGGAGTTGCCCATGTGAGGCCAAGCTGTGAACCAAGGTCAGATGCTGTTAGTGCTGGGCCTGGGGCAACTTAACAAGAGTTACAGTACTCGCTTATGCCAGGTGCTGCTTGTTTGAGAGAATTTAGGAAAATCTGAAGCATGAGCCAAGACAAGCTGTTCATATGGAAAAGCCACTGGAAATAGCTTGGGTGGGCTAGAAAGTTTGGTAGGGCAGGACCTCAGGGAATCATCAAGGTGGGGCAAACAATGTGAGCCAGGTTAATGGAATCTCAGATATGGTGCTTGCTTGCCAGCTCTGTGGCTATGTGGCTATGTGGCTATGTGCCTCTGCTAGCACTTCTGTCTGGGAGAAATCTGCCCCTCAGGTTTTGCCCTGATCTTGAACAATTAATTTGCTCCTCATATATCTTAGATACCTCTCAATCTTCTGCCCTCACTCTGGAACTCAGAGGGAATGAGTCTGAGTAAATCTGTGTGTGGACCCTTTAAGAACTACCAGGGAACCCAGAAATTTCTGTCTTCCACAGCCTCAATCCCTGCTGGTTTCTACAGCAAGAAGTTATGGAACTTGTCTTTCTGGCACTGGAGCCTTGGGCTAGGAGTCCTGGTATGAGACTGGAGCCTTTCACCCCTGAGACACCTCACCCAATTTTCATTGACCACTCATGGATGTGGGACCAGCCTGTTCAGCATCTCCACCCCTCTCACCAGTCTTGATGTAGTTACTTCTTCCATTCTGTAGTTGAGGGACTTCCATTCAGCTAAATTTCTGACAGTTCTAAATGATTGTTATTCTATAGTTTAGGTGTAATTTTGATATGGTTGTACAAGGAGATGAGCTATGCTGCTTTTGACTGGAATAAGCCATTTGTATTTAGAGTGATCATTGATAAATAACTATTCATTGAAATTTTATTCTTTATAACAATGTTCCTCTGTCTTCTTATTCTTAAAGTAAGCCCTTTAAAATATCTTGTAATACTGGTTTGATGGTAATGAACTTCTTTAGCTTTTTCTTGTTTGGGAAGCTGTTAATTTTTCCTTCAATTTTTAATGATAGCCTTTCCAGCTAAAGTAGTCTTGGCTGTAGGTCCTTGCTTTTCATCACTTTGAATATTTAATGCAAATCTCTTCTGGCCCCAAATGTTTTTGTTGAGAAATCACTGACAGTCTTAATGGATTTCACTTACAGGTAAACTAACTATCTTTCTCTTGCTTTTTTAAAAATTCTCTATAAGCTTTGCCATTTAAATTTTGAAGTGTTTTAATGTGGGTCTCTGCATTTATCTCATTTGAGATCTCTGTTCTTCCTGGACTTGTGTGTCTTTTTCCTTCAACAGGTTAGGGAAGTTTTAGTCATTATTTCTTCAAATAGGTCCTCAATTCCTTGGTCTATCTCTTCTCCTTATAGTACAGCTATGATATGAGTATTGCTATGCTTCATGTTGTCCTAGATGTCCATTAAACTCTCCTATTTTAAAAATTATTTAAATACATCTCCACCAAACCAGCATTGCAAGATATGTTAAAGGGACTGCTTTAAGATGATGAAGAAAAAGGGTGAGAGAGAGGAACACAGGTACAAAGGGGGTAAAATGGCAATGAATAAGAACCTGTCAATAATAACCTTAAATGTAAATGGATTAAAAGCTCCAATCAAAAGACATAGGGTAGCTGAATGGATAACAAAACATGACCTGCACATATGCTGACAACAAGAGACCCGTGTCAGAACAAAAGACGTACACAGACAGAAAGTGAAGGATTGGAAAAAAATATTCCAAGCACGTGGACAGGAAAAAAAATGGGGTAGCAATGCTTGTATCTGTCAAAATAGACTTCAAAACAAAGGCCATAAAAAGAGACACAGAGGGACACTAAAGGGAAGAATCTATCAAGAAGATATGAAAGGGAATTAATGATTCTTACCTTGGGAAATGTAGCCCTAATGTTTCACTTCTAAGAGAGAAAACACTCCCGTGGAACATGGGACGGCAAGCAGGACCCACGTGTGTGACAGCAGAATTTCCTATGGGAAATCAGGATAGTCTATTTCTTAGATTTAAAACTTGCTCATGCTAAAATCTCTGTCTCCCTGGAACAAAAGAACTTATGCTAATGAATGCCTAGCTTCCTTAGACCTGTATTGTTATTCCTTTCGAGTTCCACTCAAAGCCTATTGTCTTTCCATTTGCATATCTATCCTTTTGATGTGCTGTCTTGGCGTCTACCACCTAATGTAAATCTACAATCTATGCATAGTTAATGAAGACCATTCTGATGTAATGGCCCCTACAACAGCAATAAAAACCCAGTTGACACGACGCTGGGGGGCCTCTCTCAGAATGATAAGTAAGGGAGGGGTCGCATGGTCCCTGACTTTCTAGTCTAGTATACATCGTGTGAATTTATTCACGTGCCCGCCATGGCATACGAATTCTGCGGGCTGGAATTTGCGACAAGACATAAACATTATAAACATATATGAACTAAACATAGGAGCACCCAAATACATACAGAAAATCTTGGAGGACTTAAAGAAAGATATAGACAGCAACATAATTATAGTAGGAGATTTTAACACTCCACTGTCAAAAATAGATAGATCTTCCAAACAAAATATCAACAAGGATACTGTGGAACTGAACGACGCATTAGATCAAATGGACTTAACTGATTTTATATATATATATCCTTTCATACCAAGGAAGCAAAATACGCCTTATTTTCAAATGTACATGGAACATATTCAAAGATAGACCACATGATAGGACACAAAACAAGCCTCAAAAAATTCAAGAAAATTGAAATCATCAAGAATTTTCTCTGACCACAAGGGACTGAAACTAGAAACCAACCTCAAGGAAAAAATTTAAAAATATTCAAACTCATGGAGACTGAATGAATTAATAATTAGATCAAGGAAGAAAACAGACAGTTTTCAAATGAAAATGAACACAGAACAGTCCAAAACTTTTGGGGCATAGTGGAGGCAGTCCTGAGAGGGAAGTTCATAGCAATACACACCTACCTAAAAAAGGCAAAGACATTTCAAATAAACAACTTAACCCTACATCTAAAAAAAACAAACAAACTGCAAGAACAAGAACAGAGAAGGCCCAGAGAAAGTACAAGGAAGGAAATAACTAAGATCAGAGCAGAATTAAATGACACAGAGACTAAAAAGCAACTCAAAAGATCAATAAATCTAGGGGGTAGATATTTGAAATGATAAACAAAATAGACATGCCTTTAACCAGATTCATCAAAAAAAAAAAAAAAAAAAAAAAAAAAAAAAAAAAAAAAAAAAAAAAAAAAAAAAAAAAA
>PVJI01004766.1:20506-64867 GCA_004026765.1 Micronycteris hirsuta | reverse complement strand
ATAAAAGAGGAGAAATTACAACTGATACCACAGATACAAAGGATTGTAAGAAGTTACTACAAACCAATATATGCCAAGAAATTGGAAAACCTAGGTGAAATGAACAAATTTATAGATAAAAATATAATCTTCATACACTATACCAAGAAGAAGCAGACAGCCTGAAGAGACAAAAACAGCTGGTGAAATTGAAGCAGTAATGAAAAATCTCCTATCACATAAAAGCCCTGGACTGGACGGTTTCATAGAAGAGATCTACAGAACATTTAAGGAAGTGTTAACTCCAATCCTTCTCAGACTACTACAAAATTCAAGAAGAGGGAAGACCACCAAACTATTTTTATGAGGCCAGCTTCATCCTAATCCCAAAACCACACAAAGACGCAACAAAGAAAGAAAGCTATAGGCCAATATTGCTGATGAACATAGATGCTAAAATCCTCAACAAAATATTGACAAACCATATCTAGCAATACATCAAAGGTTCATAAACCATGATTAAATGGGATTCATCTCAGGGATGCAAGGATGGTACAAGATTCACAAATCAATAAATGTAATACATCACAAAAACAAAAGGAAAGACAAAAATCACATGATCATATCAATAGATGTAGAAAAAGCATTTGTTCAGGGACAATATCAATTTATGATAAAAACACTCAGAAAAATGAGAATAGAGGGAACACTCTTCAACGTAAAAAATGCCATATACCAGAAATATATGGTCAACGTCATATTCAATGAACAAAAACTAAAAGCTTTCCCACTAAGATCAGGAACAAGACAAGGATGTCTGCTTTTACCACTCCTATTCAACATAGTATTGGAAGTCCTAGCCACAGCAATCACACAAGATAAAGAAATAAAAAGCATCCAAATTGGAAAGGAGGAAGCAAAACTGTCATTGTTTGCAGATGACATGATAGTGTACATAGAAAATTCTATAGACTCCTATAGGAGACCATTCTGCTTGGCATGGGCCCAGCTCCGGCTCAGAAAGGCCAGTGGAAAGTGAGGTCCAGTACACAGGACCCATGCCCATGGATAAGTTCTCCCATGGGAAATCAGGCCTGCATTGTACCTAGGACACTTTGAGGCTCACTTTTTGTTAAAACTCCCTCACCCAGAATTGAGGCAGTAAATGTTTACTGCATATCTTTAAAGTAACTTCCTAAAATCTACAATAAACCTTCCAAGGAGGAGTGTAACCAGTTCAACCACTTTTCCCTTTACATTTGCAAATATCCTTCTTTTTCGATGTAATTAGCAACATCCTCTCCTTTGTTTTCTGTAAAAGGTAACCACCTAAATCAAACTGTGCATAGTAAATGAGGACCATCCTCAATGTAATGTGCCCAGAAAAGCAATAAAAGCCTCTCAAGGCAAGGATCAGGAGCTCTCGCCTTGAGAGAGTGGCCATGCCATCCCTCTTCCTCCATGGGATTTTGTAGTCCATGTGAATTTGTTTCGTCTCAGCCACAACACCACAGACCCCATGAGCCAGGGTCCACATCAGCCTCTACCACCAAACCGCTTGACCTAATAAGTGAATTTGGCAAAACAGTGGGACACAAAGTCAATATTCAGAAATCAAAGGCATTTTTGTATACTAGCAATGAAATATCAGAAACAGAAATCAGGAAAAGAATCCCATTTGATATAGCAACAAGAAAATAATGTACCTAGGAATAAACCTAACCAAGGATGTGGAAGACCTGTACTCAGAAACCTACACAAAAATGAAGAAAGAAATCAAGGAAGATACAAACAAATGGAAGCATGTACCATGTTCATGGATTGGAAGAATTAGCATCATGAAAATTTCTATACTACCCAAGCAATTTATAGATTCCACGCAATCCCTATGAAAGTACCAATGACATATTTCACAGATATATATCAAACATTTCAAAAATCTATATAGAACCATAAAGGACCCTGAATAGCTGCAGGAATTTTGAGGAAGAAGAACAAAGTGGGAGGGATCATAATACCTGATATCAAGCTGTATTACAAGGCCACCATAATCAAAACAGCCTGGTACTGGCATAAAAACAGATACATAGGCCAATGGAACAGAATGGACAGCCCAGAAATAAACCTAAGTCTCTGTGCTCAGTTAATATTTGACAAAAAGGGCAGGAGCATAAAATGGAGTAAAAAGAACCTTTTAAACAAATGGTGTTGGGAAATCTGGACGGCTACATGTAAAAAAATGAAACTTGATCACGAACTTACACCATACACAAAAATAAATCAAGGTGGATAAAAGACTTAGATATAAGTCATGACACCATAAAAGTCCTAGAGGAAAACATAGGCAGGGAAATTTCAGATATTCCACGCAACAACATTTTCATTGATATGTCCCATAGAGCAAGGGCCATAAAGGAAAGAATAAACAAATGGGACCTCATCGGAATAAAAAGCTTATGCACAGCTAAAGAAAACAGCATTAAAATGAAAAGAGAACCAACTGTATGGGAAAATATATTTGCCAGTGATACCTTGGATAATGTTTTGATCTCCAAAATATGTAAAGGACTCACACGACTCCACTCCAGGAAGACAAACGATCCAATTAAAAAATGGGCAAATGACCTGAACAAAGACTTCTCCAAGGAAGACATACAGAGGGCCCAGAGACATATGAAAAGATGCTCAGCTTCACTAGTCATTAGAGAGATGCAAATTAAAACCACAATGAGATACCACTACAATGGTTGGAATGGCCATCATAAACGAATCAACAAACAATAAGTGTTGGAGAGGATGGGGAGAAAAGGGAACCCTAGTGCACTGTTGGTGGGAATATAGACTGGTGCAGCCACCAGTGGAAAACAGTATGGAATTTCCTCAGAAAACTAAAAATGGAACTGCCTTTTGACCCAGCAATTCCCCTGCTGGGATTATATCCTAAGAGCCCTGAAACACCAATCCAAAGGAACCCCTGCAACCCAATGTTCATAGCAGCACAATTTACAATAGCTAAGAACTGGAAGCAACCTAAGCGCCCACCAGTAAATGAGTGAATCAAAAAACCATGGTACATTTACACAATTGAATACTATGCAGCAGAGAGAAGGATGGGGTTCCTACCCTTTGTGACAGCATGTATGGTACTGGAGAGCATTATGCTAAGTGAAATAAGCCAGGCAGTAAGGGGCAAATACCACATAATCTCGCATTTAATATGTATATTACCAGTCAGGACACATGCCTAAGTTGCGGGACAGGTCCTCAGTTGGGACCATGTGAGAGGCAACCACACATTGATGTTTCTTCCCTTCTCTTTCTCCCTTGCTTCTCCTCCCTCTAAAAATAAATAAATAAAATCTTAAAAAAAAGAAATAGTGAAATCACTCCTAATTCTGCCCCAGGGAAAACCTCTAGAGAGAGATTTTTATATGTTATCATTCGATTTTCTTTCTAAACTTGTGCACAGGTATGATGGGGGATCTCCCAAAAACAGAATTATCTTCTGGAAGGTCAGCCCCTTTTAGTACAGGAACCCATCTGTATCAGTGTACTAGCAGGCATTGTGTTTGGCTGTGTGTGTCCATTTCATGATGGGTGATTTATGAGCACACCTGCCCACACTGCACTGAGTGTTCAGCAGTTTTTGACCAAAAACATCATTACCCCTGTTTCCTATCCTCCATATTCACCTGATCTCACCCCAAGCAACATTTTTTTTGGATGTTTCCCTGGAAGAAAAATAAAAGGGAAATATTTTGCCAATGTGGAAGAGGTAACACAAAAAATAGCAGAAGCACTAAAAGGCATCAAAATTGACAAGTTCAAAAACAGTTTTGAGCAGTGGAAAAAAATCTCATAGGTGTATTGCATCAAATGGAGAGTACTTGGGAGGTGACTGAAGTTGAAATATGTAAGAATAAATACACAAGTTTTAATAAATAAATTCTGGGTTTTTGGGGTCTTCCCTCATATGTATGTCCACTCTTTTCTGTAATAAATTATACTGTATATGCTTTGAACTGTTTCCCTGCCATCACTTAAAAATATTTTTATTGTGAAAACTTTCAAACATATACGAAAATGGACAGACTAATATACCGAATCTCCATTTATGGCTAATCTTATTTCATTTGTACCTCAATTTATCTCTACCCCAGATTATTTTGCAAAAAATCATAGCCATCATATCACTCAATTAGTAAATATTTCAGTATTTATCTGTATAAGATGGGGGCCCTTAAGAAACAACAATATCCTTATTACACCTAAGTAATTAACAGCAATATCTTAAAGTACTCAAATATTTAGTTACTGTTTAACTTTCTCTAATTGTCTTATGGTTTGTTTGAATTAGGATCAACGTGTACCTGTGACTGATTCTTTTGGTTGATATGTCTCTTAACCCTTTCCAACCCATAACTTCCTCCTCTATTTTCCCCTTATAGTTTATTTATTGAAGAAACCGGATCATCTGTTCTATGGGTTTCCTTAGTCCGAATTTTGCTGATTCTTTCCCCAGGTGTCATTTATAATGATTCTCTAAATTGCTTGTTAGATCATGAAGTTTGATCAGATTCAGATTCTACTCATTAGTTAAGTCTGTTTCATAAATGGTATTTTGTAGTCACTTAGGAGGCACATATGTCTGGTATCTCTCTTTTTGTAATGTTATCTAGATCTATTGCTATGGGCTGAATTTCGTTCTTCCCAAAAGTCATGCTGATGTTTTACTTTTTTTTATTTTTGTTTTAAATTAATTTTTTTTGCAGCCTCCACAGTAAGTTATTTGCAGCCTCCACAGTACCTCAGAAAGTGACTATGTTTGGACATAGGGTTTTTACAGAGGTTGTTAATTTGAAATGAAGTCATTAAGTGTGCTTATAAGAAGAGGCGATATGGTGATATGGATACAAACACATACACAGAGGGATAACCATGTGAGGATACAGGGATAAGGTGGCCATCCATAAGCCAAGGAGACAGTCCTCAGCCCTGGCTGGTGTAGCTCAGTGCATTGAGCGCGGGCTGGGAACCAAGGGGTCCCGGTTCGATTCCCAGTCAGGGCACATGCTTGGGTTGCGTGCCAGGTCCCCAGTGAGGGCCATGTGAGAGGCAACCATACATTGCTGTTTCTTTCCCTCTCTTTCTCACTCCCTTCCCCTCTCTCTAAAAATAAAATCTTAAAAAAAAAAAAAAAGGGGAGAGGCCTAAGAAGATAGCAACCCTGCTAACACCATGATCTTGGACTTCCAGCTTCCAGAAATGTGAGGAAATAAATTTATCTTGTTTAAGTGACCCATTCTGTGGCATTTTGTCAGAACAGCAGCCCTAGAAAACTACTGTATTTTGCCATGTATAAGGTACAGTTTTTTACCCAAATTTTTGAGGGAAAATTAACGATGCACATTATACATGGGTAGTACTAATTCTGTATCTATATAAATGTTTTTAATTCTTTTATTTATGCTTATGCATTAAAAGTATAACTCTAGAAAGCAATAATGATATCCATATGCAAAATAATACCCTGGAATACAATAATTGTTTTGTTTGTAAGTATAAATAAATTAAAAATTGAATTAATAATTAAAACAAAAGTTTTTTTCTCTGAAAGTTTGGGCCAAAACATAGGTGTGCACTATACATGGGACCACATTATACATAGAACAATATGGTAATAGAGCTATAAAAATTCACTAGAACTTATAAAATAGTGATACTCTAATCCTATCATATCTGTTTTGTTTATTGGCTAAAATACTTTTGTAAAGATAAATTTTCCCTCACAAACTCTTTGGTAACCTATTGGCATAATTAACATAGAAAGATCAAGATAGGGTTTTCTATGTACACTATCATGTCATCTGCAAACAATGACAGTTAAATGCTTGATTTTTTCCCCTTTATGTTTCACATTTCTTTTTTTTATTACTCTATTGTTCTTCAATTACAGTTGCCTGCATTTTCTCCCCTCCCCTCCTCCCTACCCCACCCCCACCCAACCCCACCTACCTCCCTTGCTTCCACCCTCCCCCTTGGTTTTGTCCATGTGTCCTTTGTAGTAGTTCCTGAAAACCCTTCTCTCCACAACCCCCTCTCCCCTCCCCTCTGGCTATTGTTAGATTGTTCTTAATTTCAATGTCTCTGGTTATATTTTGCTTGCATTTTTCTTTTGTTGCTTATTTTCCAGTTAAAGGTGAGATCACATGGTATTCGTCCCTCACCACCTGGCTTATTTTGCTTAGCATAATGCTCTCCAGTTCCATCCATGCTGTTGCAAAGGGTATAAGCTCCTTCTTTCTCTCTGCTGCATAGAATTCCATTGTATAAATGTACCATAGTTTCTTGATCCACTCATTTGCTGATGGGCACTTGGGTTGCTTCCAGCACTTGGCTATTGTAAATTGTGCTGCTATGAACATTGGGGTGTGTAGGTTCTTTTGGATTGGTTTTTCAGGGCTCTTAGGGTATAATCCCACGTTTCTAAACAATGATTGTTTCCTCACCATCCCCAAAAGTGAAATATTCTTTTTTTCCTTTCAGTGTCAGTATGAACTCATAAATTTAAAATTACTTGATCTTGTCATATTCCTTCTTTGAACACTATTTAAATAAACATCTGTTGTGTCAATATAATTCTAGATTATTATTTTAATAGTTGTGCAATGTTTCCTTATATGAGTGCACTGGAATTTATGTACCCATTTCTTGTTGTTGGCATTTACAGCAAACCCATTTTGATTTAGTGGTTCCACTCTGTTCAGTCTTGCCCTCTCCCACACATAAACACACACACACATTTTTTTCTGAAGCAAGGTAGTTGTTTTCCCTGTTTATTTGAAAAGCTAAAATTAGTAGATTAATTTTTAATGATGACCATAATATAAAAGGAAGTCTGGTTAGTTGAGTGGTCTTTCTACTGAAGCTTGAAATATATGTTTCTAGTCTGCCTATTTAAAATATTTATAAAATTGGTGAGGGGAAATCTCTCTCTTTCTCTTCCTCTCTTTATTTTTTCCCTATGGGATGAAGTTCTCTATCAAGGACAAAAGATAAAATAACACCATCAATTAAACTATAATAGTAAGAGTTAAAAATAACAATAGCTAGTTACTTTTTTATTTTAAACATATTAAAACATATTAAACATATTAAAATATATTTGCTTAAATGCTTTTATTTTTTAAAATAAATACTTTAAAAGAAACAAGTGTTATCTTTGCCAGTCCTCCCTGTGGTGGGAACCATCCAGTGAATGACTATTTTTTGTAAGTCAGTGTGTACATGGGACTCTCTCTGAATCAGCCAATCACCCATTCCAATGTGTCTGGGGTAGTTATTGTTCATGCCTGCTCTTCAGTAATTCTTCATAATGTCCCCCATCAGTCTCAGAAGAGTCCTGGCTTGGACAATAATTTATATCATCACCCTAGATAGTAATAGGTTTTTTCCCCTTCTTATTCAGATTTCCTCATGTCCCTTATTTCAACTTCTGCAAAGACAAGAGAAGGACATTGAAGAACAAGCTTTTTCCCCATCCATCCAGACTTCTCCTATACCCACATAGCCATTGTTAGTTTTCTCCTTTTATTACTCATTTTTCAGTTAAGAAAATTTTTGCTATCTCCTTTCCTCCTTCCTTCCCTAGTTTTTAATCATATTACCCTCTAGTATGATACAAAGCTATGAGAAAAAAATACAAAAATCACTGTGTGAACTGATATCTGAATAGAACTTAGTCCAGGTGATAACACTGAGGCCAGAAGGGGCATTGTCTGGGCCAGCACAACACAGCTAGATAGTGGCAGAGCAGCCTAAGAACAAGGATCTGCAAATTTTCCTGCCAACTGATCTAGGCTAGTCCTTTTGATCATTTCTAGGATGTTTGGCAAATTTGATGTTTTGTGGACAGTGGGACTTTATCTCCCTTATCCCCCACTTTTGCCATCAGATGGTGAATTAGAATGAAAACAAGTCTCATATCTTGTTCTGTGATGGGTACTACATTTATTATCAAGCCATATTGATTAGAAGCAACAAAGAAACGTTCTACAACCTCTTTCTCTAAGCTCAGTCAAGCCCATACCCCATTCTTAGGCTCTCTGACAATCACCTTGCATGAAAGTTCTACCTGGAGTCAGAAGCCACAGTATTCTGATGGTAGAATCAGAAAACCTTCTGGTCAGGTGACAGAATTCTATGTTAAGTTGGGACCTGGAACACTATTCCACAGGTGAAGCCTATGAGATTTGACAGATGATTCATTACACCTCATTTTTGCAAGTGCAGTAATATCGGCCAGTCTTTCTAGTCAGCCACATTCCTTGAGCACCATTCATATAACCAGTGAAATGTTCTTTTAACATTGAGGAAAGGATGGTTAATAGGAGACCTATAATCTAGTCCTTTCCTTTCTTATGGGTTCTGGGATGCTCTGGGAAAGGAAGAAGGTAGGTAAGAGACCTGAAAAGTCACTAATGGTGCCATTAATGATAATACTAATGGCACCTGACAGGAGTGTTTCTAACAGCATATAGCTGGTCTATGTAAGATTGCTTATGGGAAGGAAATTTAAACTCTATGGATTTATGGGCCCATGATTCCCTGGAAAGTGTCATGTACGTATGTGACAATTTGAGTACAAAAACAAAAATGTTTTTTAATCTAAACATCTCCCTTTTGTGTAAGCGATGGAGCCACATGCAATGCTTGGAGACCTGAGAGTGCTCGTTAATGTAGCAAGGAATTACCTGTGGAATTACGTTGGAGTCCCACAATTCTGTTTGCTTTACCCGTGCTTCCCAATTACTTATATCCTTGAAATTATTTGTAGTCTTGATACTGGGTACAATTTCTGATTTGTGTGAGTCTTATTTGACAATTTGACACTTTGTGCTCTCTCTCATCCCTGAGGCTAACTAATGCACTCTCTGGTATAGATATACTGGTAGATAAAAACACTGAAAGGCAAGATCTTATTCACTTCTAGAGTGTGGATTTATGATGAAATGATTCAAATATTCTTCAACCACCTCTGTGTATTAATTGCAGTTGCCTTGTATACATATTAATTATATTATGCTGTTCATATTAAGATATTGTAAGGGATATGTCTATACAATTATGTGGGCAGGATTATGTCTTCTATGATCACTAGTGATGTTTATTAACAACTATGACAGTAACATTAGCATTGCCATTCAGTACCAATTGTTTTGTGATTGTATTGTGCAGAGCACTTTGTATATAGTAGTTCTATAAACTTGTAAGTTCTCTGCTTTCATTTCACAAAGGAGGAAACAAAGTTTCAAAGAGAATATCTAACTTGCCTAAGGCCACATCAATGCATGACCTCAAGCCTGTGTCCCTGAAGCTTTAGATCTGCTACAACACTATATTATCCCTGCTGTTGACACAAACGGCTAGGGTGAATGAGAACTTAGGTTTTCAGTAGGGTAAATATTACATGGCTTTCAGTAAGTTATCTGTGTACCTCGTTGTTCAATTCACCTTTCCTCCAAGAGCAGACTATGACTATTAATGGTTTCAAATCTGTAAATTGAAAGTTCAAAGCAATAGCCATGTGCTAAGCAGCCTTATCCTGAGAAGACCAGTGGGACCATAGACTTATCTACATGGAAATTTTGTTCAGAATTTTGACAGTTAAGATCAGAGCTATTAGGTATTAAAGCTAGAGAAGTTGCAATAACAGGTGAGAAAGTCTACCAAAATTTCTCTCTAGCACCTTTGAATTGACAGCTTTCTTTCTTATGTCTGGTTAGTGTTAAGTGTGTTGGGAATAAAGGTGGTGATAAAAGAATAAAGGTGAACCCCTCTGACAGTGCCTGCAGGGAGTGGTGTCCAATACTGTGGTTCTGGGGGACTTGCTTTGCTTGCAAATCCATGAACATGTGAGGAGCAGCAGTTGCTGCTTGGCAGTTTCTAACCCTTCCACTGGAATGTGTATTCTATGGGGCAGGGAGTTTCTTAGAGACACTGCTGGATCTCCAGTGCACAGAATAGAGCCTGACATGGTACTGGTGCATGATGAACATTTGTTGAATGACATAGTCTCCTAATATAGGTATTTAGTTATGGGCTGAATGTTTGTGTCCTTCCCGAATTCATATGTTGAAGCCCTAGCCCTCACTGTGATGGCATTAGAAAGTGGGGCCTTTGGGAAGTAATTAGGTTTAGATGAATTCAGGAGGGTGAGACTCTCATGCTGGGATTAGTGCCCTTATATGAAGAGGGAGAGATATGAGAGCTCTCTCTTGTTCTGTGTGCTTATGTACCAAGGAAAGGCTATGTAAGGACACAGCAGACAGAGAATTACCATCTACAACCCAGTAAGTGAGTCATCACAAGACATGGCATCTGCCAGCACCTGGATTTAGACTCCCAACCTCCAGAACTGTGATATTTTCTTATAACTGTCCAAGTTAAGACACATTTTGAATACCATAATGTTTCTTCTCAGCCAGTAAAAGCCCACAGGACTGGGTTTTTTAAAAATATTTTTATTTATTTTCAGAGAGAGGGGAAGGGAGAAAGAAAGAGAGGGAGAGAAACAGCAATGTATGGTTGCCTCTCACATGGCCCTCATGGGGACCTGGCCCGCAACCCAGGCATGTGCCCTGACTGGGAATCGAACCGGGACCACTAGGTTCCCAGCCCGCACTCAATCCACTGCGCTACACCAGCCAGGGCAGGACTGGGTTTTGTTCCACCCATTTCATGTGTGTGTTCACCTTGTCCAAATTAGACTGAAGCCATCTCAGGTGCAGGTTGTAATTCTCCAGTATTTTCCTACCTGTCCCCCCATTTGTGCACACACCCTGAGCATTTGCAGAATGTGTGATTGCCTGATGGTGTATTGGCCATGGGCATGACTCTGGGAAGTCTGAAGGGTCAGGCTGCACATGAAGCTCCCACATTCCCAGCTGCCTCAACAGTTTTGCTAGAAAAAGTCTCGTGTATGGTGGGGATAAGGTGAACTTGCTCCAAGTAAATAGCAGTCTGCTGCCCTTTATCCACCCCTCTCCCATTCTGTAATTTATAGACTATACAATAGGGAGAGAGGGCAGGGGACATAAAACCATTGATCAATGTGCCTTATTTCCTTGAGGTGTCAGGCACTATAATCAGAAAGACCACCATCAGCTCATGGTCCATGCCAATATATTAGAAGGAGCCCATAATTTCATTTGATGACCTTTCTAGCTCAGAGATGACAAGTGAGGATGAGTGTATGTTTTGCATTGTCTTTTAAAGATGCGAAGGGCAGCCCTGGCTGGTGTGGCTCAGTAGATTGAGTGCTGATTTGTGAACCAAAGGGTCGCTGGTTTGATTTCCAGTCAGGGTACATGCCTGGGTTGTAGACCAGGTCCCTGGCAGGGGTCTGTGAGAGGCAAACACACATTGATGTATCTCTCCCTCTGTTTCTCCCACCCTTCCCCTCTTTCTGAAAATAAATAAACATTTTTTAAAAGGTGTGAAGAGCAAAGGGTTGGGAATTGGGATGAAAGAATTTGTACCTATGAACTTTTCTCTCACTGCCAATGATCTCAGAGAATCCTCTTTCTGAAAAATGTGCTCTGCTGGGACCTTGAAGGTCAGATTGACCTACTTTTGGATCCCCAAACTGTGTTGTCACTAGATCTCATTTAGCCCATTGATAAAATGGCCATATACCTTAGTCTCCAAATGTGGACACTTTTAAAAAAAGATTTTATTTATTCCTTTTTAGAGAGAGTGGAAGAGAAGGGGAAAGAGAGGGAGAGAAATATCAATGTGTGGTTGCCTGTCATTCACCCCATACTGGGGATCTGGCCCTCAACCCAGGCATATGCCCTGACTGGGAATTGAACTGGCGACCCATTGGTTAGTAGCCTACTCTCAATCCACTGAGCTATACCAGCCAGGGCCAAATGTGGACACTTTTGAGAATGAAACGGAGTGTCATTACATGGAACATAGGACTGCCCTTGGTGAACAGGACAGTCCAGATGAAACCCAGGACTGTCTTGGGCAAACTGGGATGTATAGATACCTTACAGTGACCTTGAATATTTAATACCAGCTTTGAGAGCTTTAAATCACCTTCTTATTTCTAGAATTTTCCATTACCAAATATGAGAGGAAAACCTGTCTTATGCGCTCACTTAGGGACTTTATTCTTCTAACAGGTACTTATTGATTGAGGACCTACAGTTTTGATGCTTATAGTCTGTGTATATGTGGTGACTGGTGGATAAGTGATGACTACACAGTGTGTTAAGTGCTTTGACAAACACAGGTGTAACTGGAGACAAAGGAGTGGCCATTCCCTGGGGATGGAGTTGAGGGGAAATAGGACTATCCTGGGAGGTCGATGTTAGTCTTCATTGAGAGGGGAATGTAGAGCAATATGAAGCATGGTTCCCTCACAAGTGACACACACTCAGCTGGGGAGTGATACACATGTAGGAAACAACACTGGTTGATTTGCACTGTTTAGAACATTAGTGCCATTTTGTGGTATGTCCCTTAGGACTTCAGGGACAAGGGGTGGGGATAAAAAGGTTCAGGAAAGCCTCAAGAGGAGAAAAGCCAAATTCTGAAGTAGGACTTGGGTTTCAGTTCTGGCTGTCATTCTTGTATAGTGCAAAGCAGCAAGAGGCCCCGCCTCTCCAGCCCTTTACACACATTATTGCTAATCCTCTGAGCAACACTGCAAAATAGATGCTTTCATTTTCATTTTAGAATCAAACTCAAATAAATTTAGTGACCTGCCAATTATCATAATGAGGTAATAAGTAGGGTAATACTGAAATAATTATCATACTGAGGTAATAATTTCAACCTAAGTTTATATCAAACCTTAGCTCATATGGTTCCTCTATTCCAGTGATTCTCAAATATGAACTAGGTCCAGCAGCATCAACCTCATCTGGAAAATTGTTGCAAATTCAAATTCTTGATGTGATCCCACTTCAGACCCACCCCATATCTACTAAATTAGAAACTCTGAGGGTGGGCCCAGCAATATATATATTTTTTAAATCCTCACCCCAGGATATGTTTATTGATTTGAGAGAGAGAGAGATCGAGATCTATCAGTTGCTTTCCACATGTGCCCTGACCAGGAATCGAACCCAGAACCTAGGTATGTGCCTTAAGGATCTAACCAGCAATGTTTTGGTATATAGGACAATGCTCTAACCAACTGACCCACCCAGCTAGGTCCAGAAATCTATATTTTAATCAGCTCTCCAGGTGTTTCTGATGTCTCTAAAGTTGGGCAAACAGTGTCAGGTTCTTGTCTGTTAAATGAGAGTGCTACTCTCAACTCATAACATCTGGTAAGGACTGCATGGGAAATGAGTGGCAAGCATGCTGCTCAATGGATTTTCACAAGGGGAAGTAAGGAAAGTGATGATTTGCCCTTTGTTGTGCCTCTTCAGGATGACAAAATGTCATGATTTTTAGTTAGCACAGTATCTCAAAGAATGAGGAGATCCCTTTGTATGGTTGAGGGCAGAGGGTTCAGATGATGGCACCACACACCTGCCACTAGCAGGGCACAGAGCCATTCTTCCATTGCTTTTACATTCCTTTCTTCCATTTTGTCTGTAGGAGGTTATAATGATCATTATTATTGGTAAGACACATGTTCAGCATAATGAGAACATAGTTGGTTGCATTCAGCAATGAGCAGTTCCTTGTACTTGGCTCATAAAAATGACAAGGTGTAAAAGAACCTTTTCAGTTCACATATGCCATTAGTGGAAGCTCATTAAAGATATGAGCAAAGAGAAAATATAAATAAAGGGTCACGATCTCTGTAATTACAACTTTACATCTAACTGCCTCTCGCAGGGGTCAGCTGAAGAGATCTCTGTGCCTGGCCTGCTTGCCTCCCCCTCTCTGCTCCCTTACTTATGTGTGCAGTTTCTCAGGGTGTCTCATCTCATAGAGCTGCAGGCAGGTGGGGATGGAGCTTGCAGAGAGGCTGTTACAGACCACACTGTTAGCATGCATGCGGGCCCCACAAGGGGCTTGCACTGGCATTTAGTATAGGCCCAGACAGAGGAGTCACAACAACCTCCCAAGCTCGACACCTCCAGGAGGCACACCTGGGAGCTTGAGGGTGTGCTTACTGACTTAAGCAGGTGACATGGTAAAGAGTTCTCTCAGCTTGTTTTCCCTGTTGTAAAATTAAAGGTAAGTGATAGCCAAGACTTAAAAAAAGTGCTTCGTGTGAAGTCCATAAATCTCTGTTGAATGATTACTCCCTGCTGGTCTCTGTTCTGGAACATTCTTGTTTGATTTTAATACTTTTCTTTTTTAAAAATAAAAATTTTATTTATTTATTTTTAAAGAGAGAGGAAGGGAAGGAAACAGAGAGGGAGAGAAACATCAATGTGAGAGAAACATCAATCTGTTGCCTTTTGTACACCCCAATTAGGGACCTGGCTCTGCAACCCAGACATGTGCCCTTGAAACAGAGTTTCCAGCAAGGGGGTCCCCAAAGCCCCCACAGCCAAAATGGTTGGGGGTTGGGGAATGAGGGAAGGAGAAGATACAGTGTTTGGGATACTTTGCATAACAAAGGGCAAGATAATAGCTGTGTTGCTGCCCTGGGGCAAAAGGCGTCTATGTGACTTTTGGAATCTATGGTGACTCATGATGTAACCAGGGGTTTGTACAGCACCTGCAGATAGGCAGGAATGTGGAGGCCCCTGTGTCACTGAGTCATGCTTTGCCTGACTAAAGGTGGCAGCTGAGAGAATGTAAACAATTTGGGATACTGGCAGATGTAGCTCATTGTGGGAGGAACTGCATAAGAGGTCAATATAGGAAGCTCCGGGTCAGGATTTAAACTAGAGCAGGCAGAGAGAGGAAGAGGCTTGGTTTGCCATGTGGGCTGAGAGAATAGGTAGCAGACATGTTGGTCTGTAGTGAAGAGGGCAACCATGTGAGGGATATTTAGCTATATTGCAGGTAGTGAGATAAGAGCCATGCAGGCAGAGTGTGTGTAGAGAAGAAAGAGCCATCATGTAGCAGCTTGGAAGTTTGTAGTTAGAATTTGGTCATGTGGCAAGTGTAGTAAGTGAGAGAGTGGCATGCTGTTACTCTGATCATATCTATTCTAGATGACTCTGAAGCCACCAAGGACCCGGCCTTGTAAGACACTGACTTGCTGCCTTGCAGATCTGGACTCTATCTGGACTCTTGGAACTTGGGATATAAGGAAAATCCACACTCTTGGAATGCGTGCCTTTCCTGGCCTTCACCAGGATCCGGTGCAACATGGCACATGCTTTCCTGTACTATAACACAGAGGTCGATGGTAACATAGCCCAGATCCTGAAGAAGAGAGCTGCTGCAAGACTGTTTGGGCAGCCGGCTTAAGCACAGATAAGGAGATGGGGAACTTTTGGAGCTTTTGGCTTATAGCCTTTTGGGGAGCAAAGGAAGTGCTGGGTCTCATGGGAGAACAGGTCTGAGCTGAAGTGCTCCAGAGCCTTCCCCCGCTCCAGAAGGTTGGAATATTGTAGATAAAAACCTGTTTATTCCAATACTAGTTGTTGGGTCATACACTAAAGCACCACTTGAATAAGCCCCTGTTTGCTCGGTTATACCCTGTCTAGGGAATTGAACTGGAGACCTTTTGGTTTGCAAGACTATGCCCACTGAGCCATACCAGTCAGAGCTGATGGAATTCTACGCAGCACAGAGGAAGAAGGAGCTTATACCCTTTGCAACAGCATGGATGGAACTGATTTTAACCCTTTTCTAACCAAGTGGTATCACCAAATGTATACTCTATACATAGGCAACTTGTTAACTTAGATGCATGGTGATGTAAGGGACTAAAATGGCATCAATTTTATTTTAAAAAGCCTCCCTGCTCTGGCTATGTGACTCAGTTGGCTGGCGCATTGTCTCATACACCAGGAGGTTGTGGTAGGTTATGGGGTCGATTCCTAGTCAGAGCACATACCTGGGTTTTGGGTTTGATCCCTGCTGGGGATGCATATGGGAGGCAGTTGATTGATATTTCTTTCTCATATCAATGTTTCTATTTCTCTGTCCCTTCCTCTCTCTCTAAAATCAACAAACACGTCCTCATGGGGGGATTAAAAAATAAAAAAATAAAAGATCATCCCAAACCAGCAAAACATTGTAGAAAGAAACCAAAACCCCCAAGAATACCCCAATAATGACTTGTAGTACGTGCTTGAAATCTCACCTTATTGTGTTCTACCTCAGAGTGCAGATATTATTTTCTGTTCAAATTTGAAATTCAAAGTCACTGGAATCAGCCATCTGAATGTGTATTTCAGTTCACTTACCTGGACAGTAACCCTCAAGGTGTGAATCTGAGTAGTATGGGTTGAGCCTTTGCTTGGTGGGGCCTGGGGTTCTGGGAACTGCTGGTAGCTGAAGGGAGGCAGTGACCCTGCAGACCTCCCTTTTATGGTTAGCATTTTCTGAAGAACTGGCAGGCGTGGCTCTAGTGTCTGGTGAGAGGATCATGTGGGTGGAGTCCCTACAGCTCCTCTTGTATTCGCCCTTCACTTTCTGCTTCCTGCCCTCGCAGTGCATTCTATGGGAAAGTGGGCTGTTAAAGAATCACCTGAAAAGACAGTGAGTTTATTTATGGACTCTGTTCTTTCTGCTGGCACTTTGCTGGGGGCTGGGCACTCCAGGAGCAAGCAGGGCTGCTGTCAGGCCTCACCAACTGGGCAGTGCTTGCCAACGTTTTCTGCATTACTGCAACCCTAAGGAGATGTCTTTTCTTTTAATTGTCCTTCTCCCATGAAATTTTAATACCACAGGTATACTGTATATTTGATTATGTACTATTTGTGTATTGGTGTTTTATACACAAAAAGAGTAAGATGTTTTTCACACACTCAATCACCCCATTTAAATTCAGACACACAGATGGAACACTGGTGAAGGTAAGGATGGAGCTCCACAGGAGTGTTAGAAAATGCCCACAGCTCTGTCTTCTGTGGCACTCAGTCTATGCTGGGCACCCTTCCAAGTACTTTATACATATTATTTAATCCTCATAGCAACCCTACACAGCACCTAGTAGCTAGGGAAACTGAGGCAAAGGAGTTTGTGAACAGAAGTTTCTACGCTTGGAGCTTATAATCACAGAAGTTAAGCGCTTCGGTTAACCCTCTCATGTCTGGCAACTACTGCCTAGCCCAGCATTGCAGAGGGTCTGACTTCTCTTTAACCACTTGTAGAGAAGCAGATTCTGCAGGTGCCACCTTCCTGATTCCTGGCATGGACCAATGCCAACTTGTCAGTGTGAAGCTAGTGTCTGGTAAACTTAGCAGAGGAGCAGCTGCTGTTCCTCTGCCCAGTGATGCAGATGGAGGCCACATGCTTGGAAGGTTGAATTCTGCATAGTTGATTGAGTTAAACTCTAGTTTCTACATAAATGTCTTAAGTTATGCAGAAGAAGCACCTCAGAAAATAAAACCAGCATAGATCTGATAAGACACTTTTTTGTACATAAAAAGTACAGAATGCGTGCCTTTCCTGGCCTTCACCAGGATCCGGTGCAACATGGATGTCTTTTCATCCATGAAAAGAAAAAGCTACATATGTGTAACAAAAAAGACACTTTTTTGTACATAAAAAGTACAGAATGCGTGCCTTTCCTGGCCTTCACCAGGATCCGGTGCAACACGGATGTCTTTTCATCCATGAAAAAAAAAGCTACATATGTGTAACAAAAAAGTTCCTCACCCATCTCTCAGTTCCTTTCCCTCTGAGTTGATGGCCACATGTTTTGCAACATGCTGTTGGAGTCTGAATTGATGGCTGAAGTCTTCCCTGAGGACTGCATTTCCCCTCCCTAGATTTAAAGCATGACCTGGCTGGAAACTGGGTTCTCTGCTTTCATTTGGTGTCCTGGACTCAGAACCAGACTGAAACCTCCCTCCTCAAGGAAGGCCATTCCCGAAAAAGGTTTCTCTTTCTTGGCTTTGGAGAACTCCCCTAAAATCTAAGAGGTCCAGTGGTAAAAACTACATATTAAATTCCTCATATTTGCTAGCCCCTGCTCCAAGAACTGCAGAGATGGAAGAGAAGAACCCAACCCTTGCTGCCAGGTGCTTTCAGTGCAGTGAACAATCTGGATGGGGGACAGAGCATTTTAATACCTTTTAACAAAAAATATTGAAAGTCAAGTCAGAACTGTCAAGTCAGAAACGTACACTTAAGGCTCTATTGAGCTCACAGTAGGGGAGCTTAGGCACCTATCTTGGCTTGGGGTGGATGAGTGGGCAGGTATGCATTTACAGAGATGAGTACTTTTGTGCATGCACATGCACACATATAAATATCCCAAGGGGCCTGTGCCAGGTATTAAGCAGCTGCCCTAACCCCTGTGATTATAAACTTTAATTAGACTCTGATTAAAGATGAGGAAACCCATTGTATTCTAACTAAGATTTAGTAACTTGTATTTTATAAGTCCCAAGGAAGGAGGACATGTGGGTATTTTCTCCCTGAGAATTAAACGCTGTTTAACCATATTAAGCAACATAGGGAACAGACATAATTTCCTCTCCTTGTGCTAAATAATTATAGCACAAAGCATACTCTTCTGGTCTTATACTTAACAGTCCTGGTACCAGACACAATTACTTAGGGGCTTACCCTAGAAAATGCCTGTTCCTGGAAAATAAGACTATGAACCTACATGATCGATAGCTTTTGTTTCAATGCTTGCTTCCAGATCCTCAGTATAACCACCAATCTAAAGCTATTGTGTCAAAACTCTGACCAATCTGTTTGTTCTCCACTTTGTAACAGTCACCTAAAATCATCTGGCCAAGCCTTAAAACCTTAGGTACCCTCTTCCTTTAAATCCCATTCTGAGACACTACTAAGAATGCAAGGTTGGGTGAGTCTAGGATCCCTTGTTGAGTGAGTCTAGTTTTGTTTCATGAACAGGTTTTGCTGGTGCCCTTTGGGAATTGATAGCTCATGTCCCTGTTCTAGCTAACTCTGTTAACCCCTCTTGGCTTCTCTAACATGAAGGTTGTTCCCGGGGTAGTGTTGACAGTGTCATATTCAGACATGGTTGGGAATGTGGTAAGGTTTCAGGGGCAATCCATGCTCACATGATGAGAGCCCTCTTCCCAAAGACAGGCCCACTCAGCCCCTCGGCTTGCTGGGATTTTGTCCCACAAAATCTGTGGGTGACCGCAACTGAATGCGTGAATGAATCTCACACAGAGACATGCTTGGAAAAGGAATTTCAGGGCCCTGGGTCTTTCCCTTCTGGTTCGGAAAGGCCCTGGGCATAGCTCAGTGGGGCTTTTTATTAGAAGTTTTAGGATACATTTGCATTGGATTGGTTACTCATGAACTATGTGCAGAACAGGGGTATTCAGCTAGGTCATAAAGATATATGGAAAGGGGATAGATAAGCAGAAGGCTTATTCAGTAAGGTAAACATTTAGACTGGAAAGAATTTCAGGCATCCATTAACATACGCTCCTTGACTCTGGGAGGAAGAGGCTCAGCAAGGCAATAAATTTTTAAGAAGCATGTTTAGCCAGATTCCCATTAGAGAATTCTTTTTCCACTGACATGAGCCATGCTGGCCCACTCGGGAATAATTTTTCCTCACACGGAACTTTGCTCACACACGTGGATCCCAGGACTGCATTTCTTCATGCATGTGAAAAGATTTCCTGCCACATCTGCTAGTGATTCTAAACTCCAGATGCACATCGATATCTTCCAAGCAACTTACAAAACTCAGATGCTTGCCCCTACTCACAGAAATTCTAATATAGTAGACTTGGGTGAAGGGTGGAGGGAGGGAGGGAGAGAAGGGAGAGAGAGAGAGAGAGGGAGGTGGGTGGGATGAGAATGAGAGAATGAGAATAAAACCATGCAGGGGATGGAGATGTATTTCATGGATGGGAGAAAAAGTCTGAAAACAAACTCCTTTAGCTTGTTTATCCAAAAATTACTCCTATGTCGATTTTATTCCCCAAATAAAAGACACTGATACTGTTGACCTTTTTTATCAGACAAGATCGGGAGCATTCAGGGTAGTGTGGTGGTGGACTGTTTGCCTCTTTTATAATATGTCCTTTCTTATTATATGGATTTGACTCTTTTGCCAGCCTGTAACATCCTCATAAAGTGTAAAAATTTTGTATAGTAAGTTTAATAAATATGACAGCTATTTCCTCTAGTTTTGATCCTTTATTATGAAAGCACCCCTCTCAGGTTTGGAATTAATGTAAATACTCAACACATTGACTGGCCCTATAAAGGATGAGTAAATGTTAGCTGACATTAATAATGAATTCATATTAGATTGACATAATAGGTTATATTAAACACCAGCCTGAGCATCACAACCTGGTTATTTAGCTGAAATTACTTTCTTTGTAGGCAAATGGTGCTTTTGAGATGCTTAAGTAGTGTTATTCTTTCAAATATATAAGTTGTTGTCCTACAATTTGATGTACTCTTTAAGAACACAGTAAATTATTTTGTTCCTAGATGGGGGCATCAATTTTGTGTATCTAAATTCATGTAGATCTAACATTAGTGAAGAAAATCTGAGCTGACAAAAGTAACCGTATGTTACAGTCAGCAAATTTACTCAGATGTGTAGATAACTAGTATAGTTTCTTTATATTTTTCATAAGTCTGGTTTTCTTCTAACTTTTAAGTCTTTCAAGGTTTAAAACAGTCTCACCTGATTAATTATTAGGTAATATACAGGGTCCAGCAGAAGTAAGGCCTGCTTGAGTGTGGTTGGTAGGGTAGTAATATGGGTGTAATAATTTATAGTTTTAATTTGAAAATTTCATGTAAAATGTCATATTGCTTGAGTGTGATATTGTTACGTTACAAAATTACATGCTTAGGATTTTGTAATAAAATATTTTGTAATAAAAAAGGGGTGCTATTCATGTTGGTCCCTGGATTTAAATCTTTCAGGCAAAAAATACATAGTCTTTTAATACCCACATCTCTTCCCCTTCTACTTCCTTCCTCCACAGTGGCAACTGGTATCCTGGGATGAAGGAAATGAATGGATTCTTGGAAGGGCATTTGAGGTGGCTCCTTCCAAGAATCCCTCTTGATGAGTGGGCAGGGTCCTCTGATCTTGGAGGAGTCCCTGCCTCTCATCTAATGCCTCCACCTGTTCTGCTCCCAACTATGTCTCCTCTTCTCATAGTTTTATGGGCCATAAGAGGTGGTTTTTCCTTCCCTTTCCACTTGGCTCCCTTTCCTTTGCAGAAAAATGTTAAGAGTCTTAAGTCCCCTAGTCCTGGCCAATGAGGTAGCTAATAGGTTCTAAAGAAACAGCACATTTTCCCTTTTTTTGCAACACCTGACTTTTAAGCTATTGTCTTATTAAAGAGGTCATAGCCTGGCCACCTTCTGCCCTGTAACAATGAGCTACAGTCCAGGAAATAGGAGGTTGCAAATGGAAAATAAGGAGGTGGATTAAAATGCTTTAGTTAATATTGACAAAATATTATCCCTGTAGTTGTGTTTTGGAAATGAGTGAAACTTTAGCTGTCTAAATGGCCAAATTAGCTTGTATAACTGTGATATATGAGCAACATGCAAAAGTGGAAAGATGTACCAGATGGTTAATAATGGTAGTGGCCATGAAGTGCCCAAGAAATTAAGTGAATAATGATTAGAGTACTAATTGATGCACATGCATCTAAGATTGTTGCAGTGATAATTTCTGCTACATGAGGACCATCTGCTTCCTTATACTAGCATCATTTAACATCAAAAGACAAGGTCTCAGTCTTGAACCCTGAAAAAAAATGAGTAGCTAGACCTAATGGGAAGGAGAATGTTGATTTTAATATATTAATTTCCATTCTCCTAGTTATTGAATAGACTCATGCACTGTAACTTTTCTACTTATTGTCTACCCAACTCTGGTACCCTTATTTCTTTCTACCCCTCCCTCCTTTGCTGCCTTTCTTCCATTTTTCCATCCTTTTGCCCTCTGGCCTTTACTCCTTTTTCCCCCTTTCTTCTGTAATTCAATTACAAAATCTCTGATCCACTGCTTAACTTCTCTCCAGCATTCCTGTCACAGGTGGTCAACACTAGAAAATTTAGCATTTGACTTAGTTCTATGCACTGTCTTATGTTATTTAAAAAAATTCTTGCATTTTAAAGTCATCTTCTCAATGGGACAATATATGCTCCCATAGAAAGAAATCTAGAGTTTTACTTCTCTGGGCCTGTTCTCTTGCATTAGTGAATGTTTCATAAATACTTCATGACTGAATAATAATTATGAGAACAACAGAAATAGTTATTTTAAATAGTGTTGCATGCTCCTGTTTTAGATATGCTCTTTTGGAAGGCTCCATAGTGTGATAAAGTGAGTTCAGGGGGATGTGCTTGGCTTCATCATCTTGTAATCAGCACAGCTACCACTCATTTAGTGGCCCCTTACTATGTGCCACATATGTTGTATTACTGAATTCTGCAAATAGTCTTAACAACATCTATTCTATCAATTCTAGCTATCAATTCTTCCATTTTGTACATGAGAAAATAGCCCTCTAAGAGCTTACTAACTTTACTTATTTTAATTAATCAATCAAATATTAATAGAGTATTCCGGGATTCTACAGATTTTATCACATGTAACTCTCAAAAAAATCATAATTAGGTAAAGTACCATTGTCCCTATTTTACAGATGTGAAAAGTAAAGATCTTGGTAAGCTTAGGAACTTATATAATTAGTCAAGGAACTACTAAGCTCAAGTTTTGTCTTAAATTACAGTTCTAGGTGCTGAAAATACAGTGGTGGAAAAGCCAGACTCAGTTGTTGGCTGTTTGAGATTTAGAGTCTAGTAGAGAAACCTGCAGTCTAGTGGTATGTAATAAATTTCCTGTTTCATCCAAGTGCACACACTAAAAAAAATGGTAGAGTTCTGTGAATGACCTCAGGTCCAGGATAATTGACTTTGCATCCTGATGCAGGCCTAAGACACCAACAAGGGGAACCCTATCCTCGGTCCTATGTTTTAAAGAGTCTTGCATATTACAGAAACACAGAACAGACAATTGTGTTGGTGGATAACAAAGTGTCATTGCAGACTTTGGAGGTGAACATTGCTTCAGGAGACCAGGAGGATTTGAGTTGTAGAAGCATGTAGGAAAAGGTAAAGATAAGCTAATTAGATATCAAATTTTCCCTTGAAGACAAACTAATTATGTTGTCAAATTCTTTCTCTCATAACTCTGTTAATACAGTAGAATCTTACAAAACAAAGTGTTATTTTCCACTAGTGTCAACATTCATTTTATTTTCATATTCTGATTGGAAATATTTACCAATTAGGCCACTAATCAACCACATTACACATGATGGCTGAAGAACCTCTTGCAAAGTTGTATGTATGTAGGTCTAGACAAAACACTGGAAAACATGGCATTTATTCTTTACATTGGAATTGAATGCCAGAATTACTAATACTTTTATTTTTAGATAAGTAATATAAAAGATTTAATTTAAAAAAATTTCCAGAGGGGAGAGGGGAGGGAACTGTGGGGAGATGGGTTTTCAGAAACTACTATAAAAGACACATAGACAAAACCAAGGGGGGGTGGAAGCAAGGAAGGGAGGTGGGTTTGGATGGGGTGGGGGGCAGTGGAGAGGAGAAAATGAAGACAACTGTAATCGAACAACAATAAAGTAATTAAAACATTTTTCAAAAACTTGAAAAGAGCTTTATTTAACTACATTTGATTTATAAGTTGATATTCATTAGTTTGATATTCAGTTTTCTGAGTACATGACTTTTCCCTCCTTGTTAGGTTTATTCCTAGGATTTTATTTTCCTTGTTGCTATATCAAATGGGATTTTTTTCCTGATTTCTGTTTTTGACAGTTCACTGTTGGTGTATAAAATACCTTCAATTTTTTAATTCCAGCCCAGATGGAGCCATAGGTAGATACATTTTCCCTCCTTACCCAACCAAAAGTAGGAAAACAACAAATTTAAAAGTAAAAAATAACCAGAACTGCCAGAAAATCTAACTGTATGGAGGTCTAACAACCAAGGAGTTAAAGAAGAAAGTCACTCAGACTGGAAGGAAGGGAAGAGTTGGGCAGCTGGAGTAAAATGGTTGCAGGAGGACCAGAGCAGGCAAGGCAGCAGCTGGTGGTCAAGGTGAGGTGGTTGCTGGAGGATGGAGTGGTCTCACATTTTTGTCCAGGTGAACTGCGAGGAATAACTGAGAAGTGAGACAGGCTACACAACCCAGGGTCCCAGTGCAGGGAAATAAAACCTCAAAACCTCTGACTGAAAAAACCTGTGATGGTTGAGCCATCAGAAGAAACTCCCAAACTCACGAGAGAGTTCATTGGAGAAATCCACTGGGTCCTAGAAAGTACGCAAAACCACCCCCCTGGGAATCAGCACGAGAAGGGCCCAATTTGGCTGTGGATAGTGGAGGAACTGACTGAAAGCTGGCCTGGAGCTGAGCAAGCAGCATTGTTCCCTCTCTGACCCCTCCCTGATTAACAGTGCCACAACACCACAATGTGGGTTGCTCCACCCTGGCAAACACCTAAGACTCCACCCCTTAAAACATAACAGGTGCACCAAGACAAATAATTAAGGCCCAAATGAAAGAACAGATCAAAGCTCCAGAAAAAAATACAACTAAGTAATGAACAGATAGCCAGTCTTTAAGGACTCCTGGCCTTTGTAGTATGTTTGGCCAGTGATTGCATGAAGGCTACCCCCGGGAAGGGGATATGACTTTGGAAAGACAATGTTTTTTAACTAAATGCAATTACTAGACTGGATTATCAGGTAAGGTCAACAGGGAAATTTTCCTTGATGTGCGTCATATTGAGTTTCCTGAGTGCAAAACCATGTCTTCTTCTCTGTATTTCCTCAGCTAGCATAGTGCCTATTACAGAACAATATGCAAGACATTTTAGTAAACTCACCCAATTGAAACACTCCTGGCTTGTTAATAATGGGTACAATATACACTACAAGTATTTGTTTTATGATCCTAGTTACTACACTTTTAATTAAGAAAAAATGCTGACAAATTATGCACCTGGTTCTTTTTTTTAGGTAATTAGAATGAGACAATATATAAAACAGGCAAGAACTTCTGCCTTCATAGATAAAAAAAATACATATATACAAACAAATATATGTATGCATGTATACATATGTATGAGGTCTTCCCAGAAAGTATCCAGCCATTTAATATGAAAAACAGAGACATTTACTGAAGAAGATATAAGATTTAAGAAACATTGTACATAGGACAATGCCATCTCAATTCTCTTCAAAGTAGGGATCTTGGAACATCTCATAGTTCTCCCAATTGCCATCAGCCGCCCCATCATATTTTCTTGAATCTCACTTATGGTCTGAAATCTCTTCCCTTTCAAAGGTGATTTTAGTTTGGGGAAAACTTAGAAGTCACAGAGTACCAAACCTGGGTTGCAGGGGGTGGCTGAGTCACCTGGGTGATTTGACATTTCTCAAAAAACTCCATTATACATGATGCATGAGTGGTGCCGCTGTCATGATGAAGTTGCTAATCACCAGCTGCCCATAGCTGTGGCGTTCTGAATCATCTGAATAGTTTCCTTGGAGGAATGTTCAAGCTTAATGCAAAATTTGTTGCAGATTGGTTGCCTTACTTGCTCAGTCATTTTGAATGCAATGACCAAACAGTGTACATGCTCACTCAACAGCATCTACCACCCCTAGTGAATAGTACAGAGAAGTCCTCATTATTCTCACATACACATTCCAGTCCACACTCCTTGGCTGCCTGGTTACATCAATGTGATGCAAACCATTCTAATTATATTTATATTATATATAATTATATAATTATATTATATAATTATATTTATATTGACAGTGGCTAGATTTTTCTGGAAAGTCCTTGTATATACACAGATATGTACATAAATTTACAGAAGGTAATATGTGCACTAAGGAAAAGAAATTGTAAAGATGGATAAAGAGTACCAGGATGTTAGGATGGGACATGGAAACTGTGTTGCAATTTCAAACAGGAAGGTAAAGGTGAGTCTTATAGAGAAGGCAACATTTAATAAAAGACCTGGAAGTGTGTAGAGTATGGCCACTTCAGATGAAGGAACAACCAGTGAAAAACATGAGGGAGGATTGTATCTGTGTGATAAAAGCATTGAAGTGTCAAGTGTGATAGAAAAAGCAAGTGAAGAAAGGGTGGTAATGATGAGGCTGGAGAAATAATAGGAAGCTATTTTATTAAGGATTTTGTGGACATTAAGACTTTAAGATTTATCCTACCTAATTGAGTGTGTTTAAGAGAGATCACTCATTGAATGCGCATGTTTTGCTGTGCATTGTAATAAGCACTTTATCTTTGTTTATGTGTTTTTTGAGTCTTCACTACAAACCTACATTAGGGTATTATTATTAACATTCACATTTCATTAATAAACACACTTGTTCTTTAAGAAATTGATAAAGTCATCCAAGGTCACACAAATGATGTTACAAAACTGTATCTAGGCTATCCAACTCTTATAAATTCAAACATATTACCCTGAGTCCCAACTAAATGGCTTCTATTTGATTTTTAAGCATCAAAATATGTGAAAATATCTAGACATGCCATTCAAACTCGCACTTCTGTCAAAGGGTTAGTTGGTAAAATGTCAACAATTTCTCAGCTAGTAGAATATATATTTATATTTAACTGAGAAAATCTGTTTAGTCAATATTTTGCTGTATTATCACAACGCAACAAACATTTTCTGTGCTTCCTTCCATTTTCAAGTTGGTTTCTCTGGCAAGGTTTTTGAGAAGCCCCCTTGCTAAAGGAAGGAGGAAGAAAGAAAAGTGGGTGAGAAGTTAGCAGTGATATGGGCAGGACAGTCTTGGTTGATCTTACAGGAAGTTCGGGAGCTTGAATGCTTAAGTTTGGGTAAAATAGACAAACTATATTGTCCTATATCAATTCATCAGTGGTTGTGGGCCTTTGAAGGATGGTCTGGAGCACAAACCCTTATACTGTCTTACAGAATTTACTATCCCCTCTGCAAAAACAAAAAACAAAACAAACAAACAAAAAACTCCCCAAAACCTGATTGCCTGAGTTGTCCTTTTTGCTACAAACAGATCTCTAAGTGTGGCCTTCCTGATGTAACTTCCTTTTCATGAAACTTCCTTTTCATGAAAAAAAGGGCAATGGCAATATGCAAATACATCAATATTTCCCCCATAATTGGTCTGCAGAAACACATTTGGTATTGATATAGATATTTCATGCTGTTAAGATGAACAATATCTACTATTGCTATAACTTTTTAATAATCTAAAATGATTCACAAATGATTCCTTTGTGGAAGGAATAACATATAACTTTGAAATCACATATATTGGGGTGGCGTTTTTGTTTTGTTGTGTTTATTTAAAAAAGAAACATAGATGAGGAAATGTGGCGTAAGAAAATATGACTGTACTCCGATTTTTCTTCCTCATTCATGCTAATGCCTCCTTCCCCTTTCATGATTGCTGAGGCTACACTCAGCTGTTTACTGCCAGGAGGACAAGAGTTTCCACGTGGAAGGGCATTTTCTCACTGGAGTTGGGCTGCTGCTGACAGGTGAGTGATCTAAGATGTTACTGTTGCACTTAACTTTGATGAGCAAAATTGGATCCCAGCTTAGAGTCTTTCTCAGCCCCAAAATTTTCTTCTTATCCTAAAGAACAAGAACTATATCTTTTGCATTACATGGATTTATTTTTTAATGACTACAGGTAACCCAATCTCAATGCTCAAAGAATGAAATTTCTTGTCTTTCCACAGTTTCTAGGAAAATAATTTAGAATGTGCCTCGCTATCATTTTATCTATCTCTTCACCTAGAAAATTCACAAACAAGACCACCACTTAGTTTATTAAAAAAAGCAACAATTTTATCTATAAACCCACAAACTTTATTATTATACAACCTTCCTTGTCTCAGAACTGCACATTTGCAAGTCCTACAGGATGTCTCCTATCAATCATTGCATGTTCAAGAATAAACATAACTCTTAGCTATATAAAGAATTGGAAAACTCTGCTCTTCTGCTAATTGTCTTAGATGTATTGACTTCTAAGTTATTTTAAGACAAAGACATTCAAGTTAACCTTTGCCAGTATTTAACAGCATAGAATGCACCATGGATTCTCCTAATCTGTGAGATAGGAACTAATGGCTGCCAGAACTTTTTCACCAAGCCATAGAATCAAAGAATGTACTCAGCTAAAACACATTGACTCCCAAATAATTTACTCATGTCCCTGATAGGATCAGTTCTCAGGAAGTAGAGAAAACACTTAGGGAAATAAAATGTCTTGGTGATTCATAACTAACTAGGAAGAATTATCAGACTCTATAGAGGTAATAGGTATCTTGGGAAGAGTTTATTATGTTTTTCCATTAATTGAATCATTTATTAATTTATTCAATACAAGCATTTATTAAATTCTTATGGGATTCAGAACAAAGGAATTTAAAACTCAGGCACTGTTTCAGGTATACAAATAAAAAGAAACAAATTTAGAATGTAATATAATGAAGGCATCACTAGAAGTACACTCAGAAATATGGAAAGAGATAGGCTGAAAACCAAGCCCAGCAGAAAAGATATGAGAGATGTCTTTTCCAGGAATTCCACATGACCTCAGACTTGAAGTTTGAATGGAGACAATCAGGGGGCCCAAAAACCTTATTTATGGGGTGGTGGTGGTGGTGGTGGTGGTGGACAGGGGTTTCCTATGGAGAGAAGGAGCAGTACATGCACAGCCACCAGGTGCTGGATTAGAAACCTGCAAGTAATTCAAGACGAGAAGAGAAGAGGAGGGAACTAGTGAGAAGCAATCTGGAGGAAGAAGGCAAGGGCCAGATCATTAAAATGTTAAACCCCACTTAGAAGTCTGTCCTTTCTCCTGATGACAATAAAAAAGCCATTAAAGACTAAGCAGAGAAGTACTATGACCATTTCTCCTTTAGAGCAGGGGTTAAACACAAGTGTTTGAAATCCACTAGGGTCATGAAATTAAATTAGATGTTCTAAACCAGCATGTGTTAATGAAATAAATGGCATATAATGGAAAAATATTAAAATGTATCACAAGTAGTACAAGGAAGTAGTGCTTTGTGAAATGTGTATATTAGATCACAAAGTACATTTTTCTAACTTTGGGTTGTGGTTAAAATAATATGAGAAGTCATGCTTTAGAAATAAATTTCAGGTAGCTGAAAGCATGGAGACCGGTTAGATTATTATACTCACATAATGAAAGGGAAAATAGATTAGCTTTTCAGAAACTGCAAGACCATTGAAAAGGAATGTCATTTTATCCTCATGACATCTCAGAGGTAGGCAAAACCACCAGACTGTCCATTTTACAGATTTGCAGTAAAAAAAGATGCCTTCAATAGATAGAATAGAATAACTTCTTTCCTGTCTCTATTGATGTTTTTCCTATTTCCTCAATCTGAAATAATATTGCCCCATTTCTATTTGCAAAACTTGTTTATTACTCAAAGAACAGTTAAAATGTTACTTTTCCCATGAAATGTTCTCAGGTATTCCATCCATAAATAGCCTAACATTAATCTTTTATTTATTTTTATCAGTCATTTGTATAATATGCCCCAGAAATTGTTTTCTGTTATATGCCTATTGTATACTATTTATGGTAATCAACACTATTTAAAAATAGCTTATCAACACTATTTAAAAATAGCTTATCAACACTATTTAAAAATAGCTTCTGGCTTCTTCTCCATCTTTCTGCTTCTAGAATGTTAGACACTTGAGGACAAAATTGGGACTGACATATTCACTATCTTCATGACTAGAAGAGGGCCCAACACAAAGGAGAGAGTGAATAAAAAGTTCCTGAGTAGAATAATGAATTAATTTCTTCTTAATCTGAATTAATTTGATGCAGAATTGGTGTGTGACATGTGCCCTGATCTTCCAGTGTACATCATTCAGCATTTATTTCACTATCACAACTCCAGTATTTCCATCCTGGCTACTTTTATTCCACTGAACCAAACTGCTTCTTTAAACCAAGAAGCCAAAAAAGAGTGAATTTAATGTTAAGTAGATTCCATTTAGTGACTTTATTTTCATTAAAAGTGAACTGTAATAATATTTTTAGTTTCTGCTAAATTAGTATGTACATAATACATATCTTACCTATAATTGTAAAACATCACTGTACTTTGTTTTGTGATTTTAGGAATTTTTTTTAAGATTTTATTTATTTATTATTAGAGAGAGGGGAAGGAAGACAGAGAGGGAGAGAAACAGCAATGTATGGTTGCTCCTCACATGGCCCTCACTGGGGACCTGGCCTGCAACCCAGGCATGTGCCCTGACTGGGAATCGAACTGGGACCCTCTGGTTCCCAGCCCGCACTCAATCCACTGGGCTACACCAGCCAGGGCTGATTTTAGAAATTTTTAACGTGAATTCAATCTGTCATTGTCTCTATGACTGAGAGAAAAGAGCACACATGTTCTGCAGCTTCCCAAACAGGCAATTATTGGCAATGATTCCACACATCATGTCTTGATTATCTTTGGAAATGTCTAAAAGCCTACTACCCACCTTTTTTCTTGTTTATTTTATTTTTTTAAAGATTTTATTTACTTATTTTGGAGAGAGGGGAAGGGAGGGAGACAGAGAGGGAGAGAAACAGCAATGTATGGTTGCCTCTCACATGGCCCTCACTGGGGACCTGGCCCGCAACCCAGGTATGTGCCCTGATGGGGAATCGAACCGGGACCCTCTGGTTCCTAGCCCGCACTCAATCCACTGAGCTACACCAGCCAGGGCTTTTCTTGTTTATTTTTAAAGAGAAACCCAACCAGAGAACATGTTAGATAGAGAGCATTTAACTATAACCTGTGGCTTTCTTTTGAATTAAAATAATCAGCAATACATTACCATTTTACCAAACATCTGATCATGTTCTTATTTTCAAGGCTGATGATACATTTTAGTTTAAAAGTAAAGCAGATTCAGAATTTATCCAGTGATTAAATAACTGCTGCCCTCAGTGCTATCACAGTTGAGAGTATTTATAAACCTGGCATTGGAAGTCCCATGTTATCTTTCCCCTGGATCAACTGATCATGTAGTAGCAAAGCAAAGGGATCACGAGGAATCAAATGCATGCTAAAAATCATAGTGATTTTTGCCTTAAGAGACAAATATGTAAAGTATGGTGCCCATTCAATAGCTGGTGGGATAATTTAAATGATCACTGTGATCTGATTGTGTACAATTATCTAGATCTCAATTTTGATTGATTACTTGTATGTGGTGTCATAACATGGTTAAGAAACAGGAGAATTATTGAAATCAGGAGATGTGAATTTCAATTACTCTTCTACCATTAATTAGTTGCTTAACAATTAAAAATTCTGAAACCAAATGTTAACACCATAGTGAGGCAGGAAACAGCATAGGAAGAACTCTGAGACTGTACTGCTGTCACTGGCCAGCATCTGGCATCTTGGTTGACAGGAAACACCTTTACCACTTATATAGAATAAATTGTAAACTGAGGAAGGGAAGGAGGGAGACATGTCTAACATGTTAACTCAGTAGTCTTGAGCCTGGTCTGATAATATTGCCAGGTGTTACAACATCACAAGAAATACTATATTAGCAAGAAAGAAAGGAAGTCCTTGAAATTCTATGTAGCATTCCCACTATCTATGAAAGAAAGCCTTGAAACTGTGCTTTCATCCCAGGGCCTGGAAAATGGGAAAGGGTCCATGGTAGTCAAAGAAGAAGCCCATAAAACAACTTTGGTTAATTGTTTACCTCTGGTCACTATCTGTTTTATGAGGAAGTCCCTAATGCTTACAGAAAGAGCCCATAAATAACTTTGGAAAGTGCCTGAATTTTAATTAACTCCCTCCTGTCACGTTTGTTTTATAACAAGATGAACAAATGGAGTCTTGGGGAAGATAATGATTCAGGTTAACAGACCCCCACACATACTAAATTTAGGTAGTCATGCCTCCCACCCCCGCCAGGAAAGCTGGCACCACATTTACTCATTAATCAATATTTAACTTTTTTCTCCTATCCAACCAACTATATAAGTCCTCAGAACAAGGGACTTGCTCTCTTTTGGGGGCTCGGGATGCTCTTGGTGCACTTGGTTCTCTGGCCACCAGGCCTCTGGCCTCAGGCCATCTTGTTCTTTTACTTTTGCCACCCCGTTTTCCCCCAAACTTTGCCTTTCACTCCTCACTCTAGCTAGTCCCATTCTCTTCCATGGGAACGGATCACTAATAAACTGATTACATGCTAATAGATTTGCTGATCTGTAATTTTTTACATGCATCAGCAAGAAGAACCAGGTCTCTCCCATCAACAATAGGACAAATGTAATTCGAAGTAGATGAATTATAAACAAATTTGAAACTGAACCCTATTTCATGTTTATCATCTTTGTAATATTGTTCAAGGTTCTACCCTGCCCAGTTTTCTCATCTGTGATGAGATGATGTTGTGAGAAGTCACTGAAACATGTTATGTAAAAGACCTGTAAATGTAATGGGAATTCAAATTTTTGTAGAGATGAGCTCAAGTGAACTGAAAGTCTATATATGGTGCTCCTTGGGAGAAGGTGACTGAGAATCAGAGGGGGCAGGAAAAGAGTCTTGAAAAATGACTCCTTGAAGGGAATGGGAAGATTCATCATGGAGAAGAGAAGGCAGCATGTTGGAAAGATAAGTGGCTTGAGAGTTGGAACTACAATTAATATATCAGCTTTGCCACTAATATGTATGCCATGGGGGTATGGTGACTGTTCTACTGTGGACTAATTCCCTTAATTTACAAAATGAGATTAGAGTGTGAGGAAAGAGTAAAGAAATGAAATACAGTCATTATTGACAAGTTGATAAATTACTAAAATCAAGTAAAAGCATGAGAATTAGCTAGCCTAGGAACTTAAACTTTTGAATTTTACAGTGTTGTGTCATTTTATGGATATATATCAAACCTCAGATAACCTTCTCATTACTGTTACAGAGCAAAGGGTGCCGGGGACATCCAATGATGCCCCAACCCTGCTCCACAGGTCCGTTATGCTTGCCGCCAATGGAAAGATATCTCTCAATGCCAGAGACTTGTGAAAAGGAAAAGAATTATTTATTTACATGTTATACAGGCCTGGGATAATGACTTAAGGCCTTCTTTAAAATACTAGAGTTCTCTAGAATACCTATAAACATTCGCAGTCCTTCCTTCCCCCCTTTTCCCAGCCCAGGGTACTGTAGGAGAAGTAGAAGCGTGATACAGGCAGACCCTCAGTTCCAACACCATCCACTGTGTCGCCACCGCAATCCCTAGTTAACAAAACCGTGTGGCACCTTCTCATGGCCCACCAGCAAGAGTCCATGCACCCCTTTTCTTCCAGGCAAAGTCTCTGCTGCTTCCTAGGCCGTGTGGCCAAGAAAGGCACCCAAAGTCACGTGGTCCTGCCTCTGTCTCTCTGGCTGAGGGGTCCCCACTCCTCAGCCGCATGGTCCAAGAGAGTCCTTCCCGCAGCGTCTCTCCTGCACTCCCCCAAACCACTGAGAGAGAGCCCAGCATCGCTGCTACATCTTTCTTCCCAGCCTCCCAAGGCACGTGGCCAAGGGAGCCCCAAAGCTGTGGGGTTCTCCCCTCTCACCAAAAGCCCCGTGTTCCAAGCCCCTGTCTCTCAGGCTGAGGGGTCCCCACTCAGCCGCGTGGTCGCAGAGAGAGATATGGCTGCTGTGTCTGGGTTTAAATCCCCTGTGCCAACCTTCCTTTGCAGCTCCACCTCTGACTCCTCCCTCAATTGGCTATGCCTGCCAGCACTTCATATCCTTCCAGCTTTCTGGGCTTCCAGGTTAGCTGTGGGCAGGGGTGACCCCATGGCCCAGAGCCAACCATCTCCAAGTTTTCACGCAGGCGCTGTGTCTAGGGGGAGTTGCCTCTCGGCTACATCCTGGGTGGAAATCTCCTCCATCCCCCTGGCTCAAAGCATGGCCCTGCTCCAGGAGTCCCATCCCCCACCCAGTTCAGACCTGTGGGGGTGAGGACATTCCATACATATATTTCCAATATTTCCTGGATACCTTGAGTTCTGGACCCCACTAAAAATCCTCGTTTGGGCCCATTTCTTGGCTTCACCCTGTAACATTACCTTCTGAAGGACTAAGAAAAAAAATATTTACATAACCAAATGTACTGACATCTATTATGTAGACCACTAGTCATCTAGAGCGCTATCATCCAAGACCAATCCAGAGGCTAAGAATACAGGCCTGATTCTCCTCAAGAATATAATTTTTACTCTAAAACCCCTCAGCTTTCCTCTCCTTTTCAGAACACTTTGAACAGTGCCTAGGTGTTTTTAGTTTGCAAACCTAAGACCCTTGAATAAATTCCTATCATGTATTTCTAGCCAAAGCCTTCTGATTTCATGTATGCTCAGTCACCAAGTAGGTAATATGTACAGTTTTTTTCTTATCTAACAATGATCTAGATTTAAAGATAAATTGAGCAGCTACTAGTAGATTTTTAAAAATATTAATGTATATTAGAATTAACAGACCTATTCTGTACTGCCATGGATAGAAGAAATAGATATGAAATTTGTATTGAGAAAAAGTATTTGGTCAACATAAAAAAGAAGGTGCCAATCTTGGGGAAAAGATGTAATTACAATATAATATACAAAAAATTGGAACTTCCTCAAATAGGTGAATATTTGAAAAATCATGGGAGATATCTTACACTCATTTAATTTTGTGCATGAGATTTTCTAAGATGCAAAATTATGTTATTTTTATAATGTTACCTAAAAAACAACTTATAAAGTTACACATATAAATGTATTTAAACTATATTAAATGTACTTCTAAATAGTACTTGAAAAGAAAGATATACATTGAAATATCAACTCATTTTTTTCCAAGTGGATAATTTTTCGCTATACTGTTACATGTTTTCACATTTTCCAGAACAATTGTATTTACTTTTATAATAAGAAAATGTTAAAATAGTAAAGAAAACCCCCAAATACTGTATTTTGTAATTCATGAAAATAGTTAATACTCATGTTACTCTGGATATCTGGATTGTTACTAAATCTCTAGAATCTGTGCTAAAGGTAAAAATAAAAAAGTGTTGTCCTGGCTGCATAGCTCAGTTGGTTGGAGCATTGTCTCACACACCAAAAAATTGTGGGTTCCATTCCCTGTTAGGGCACAGAAATAAGTCCCAGGTTCTATCTCTGGTGGGTCACATATGGAAGGCAATCAATTGATGTTTCTATCTCTCTCTCAATGAACATACCAAATATTCTCAGATGCAAAAAAGTGTCAGAAATGATTTCTGATTGACATTCTTTATTGGAGGCTTCTTTTACCTTCATCCTCATCCAGTATCTACTGTCAGAGACCATACATGGGAAAGCTAAGACCCATGTACAATAAAATCACATGGGTTGAGTTAAAGAAATGCAGTCTGCTTAAATAAGGAAGTTAGGACAGAAAAAAAGGCTTCCATATATTTTTGCAGATTCCTTCATGTACATATCCCAACTATTGCTAAAATGTGAGATGATTGTTTGAGTTGCTAATTAGGGTTTTCAGCTGTTTATCTGTCATTTCTTTTAGTCTCCATTCTGTTCTGGTCCCAGTTCATAAACCCATCCTTCCAGGGCTCTTGGCATAAAAGGCATGCTACTCTTACTGATTATGGCACAACAAAACTCTGATGTAGACTCCAGGCAGAAAAAGAGTCACTCCATATCAGGGCCCAGTAACCCAAGACAAAGATTTGGATTCATGGTAAGCAGATGATTCAGGTCAGGGGCTTGAAATAGGCTTGAAAAATCAACTGAGTGAAAGTGAGGCTCAAGATATTCATCACTTAACAGCAGGGACACACTTTGAGACATTCATAGTTAGGTGATTTTGTCTTTGTGTGAATACCAGAGTGCACTTACACAAAGCTAGATAGTATAGCCTATTACAGACCTAGGCTATATGGTACTATTTCTCCCAGGCTATAAGCCTGTATAGATTGTTACTGTACAAAACAACATGAAATTAAATGAAGCAATAAAGGAAATTATTTAATCATGGGACACAGTAATATAAGATGTATGAGGCTGCTGCCAGAGTAATACAGCATACTGTTTTTAAGTAGAAAGAGTATACTCTAAAATGATAAAAATTATACTATAATAAATACATAAACCAGTAACATAGTCATTTATCATCATTATTAATCATGATTTACTATACATAATTGTAAGTGCTGTGGCAGTGATTTCCACACACGTGTAAACACGCAGTCCTGAGGATTTACACGTTTTGAGCACAGCTCCGTGTGATTCCTGTGTGAGCAAGTGTGGATCATGTCTGTGGGATGGGAATTCTCTAATAGGAATTTGGCAAAGATGTATCTTAAAAAGTTCTGGCTTGCTGACCCCTGAATATTACTTTAACCTGGTCCTGTCTGCCACCGGATCTGAATTTACATCCAATGCCTTGCTATGAGTAATCCTACCTGTTCTGCATAATCCCATGAATAATCAATCCAATGTAAATTGGCCCCTGATAAAAACCCTGGCTGGGCAAGCCACGAGGCTTTTTCCTGAGATGGAAGGAATCAGCCATGTGGCCCCGGTCTCTCTTTCCCCGCGTGTCTCGGTATGAAATTCATACACGCATTGGGTCACGGTCACCCACGGGTATCAGCAGGTCCGATCTACCCCGTGTCAAGTGCTATAGTTTTATATGACTGGCAGTGCAGTAGGTTTGTTTACACTAGCATCACTACAATATGTGAGTAATACATTGCACTATATAATTTTACCATGGCTAACATCACTAAATGAAAGTAATTTTTTGAGAGAATTTTTAAACTGCATTATAATCTTATGGGATCACCATTATATATGTGGCCTGTCGTTAACAGAAAAGTCATTGTGTGTGCATGAATGTACTTTACTCTTCAAGTAACAAAAATTAAGATATATCTTACAATATTGAAGGATCAGTGTGAAGCATTACAATTGCACAAATGTATATAAGCCAAAAAGAGGTCACCATGCATGTCATCTGGCAGAGATGTAAAGAATTAATTGCAGAGAGACAGAAATGGTGGCGGAATAGGAGGGAGTGGGGTAGGCTTCCTCCTGCCCACTGGTGAGACATCTAGCTGATTTTCTGAGGAGCAGAGTGATCACCCAGCTGCATTCCAGCATATAAGAAGATTGGCAACCAAGATTACATGGGAAATTGAAAGATCTGACGGTAGGGAGTTTGCTTCGGAACGAGGGGTCCTGTGGGACCAGCGGGGAACAGGGAGGACTGCAGTTCCAGTCTTGGGAGCTCCCAAGTCAGTTGAAAGATCCTTGGGAGGGAGCCGAATTGGGATGTGTGAGTGGCCAAAATAGGCACTCCCCAGCTATTTGAAGAGGCACTGTCCCCAGCAGTCCGAGGTCAGTGCGCACCTGGGGATCGACCCCTGGCAGCTGGCACTCCCAGCAAGAGGAACTGGAGATTGCACTAACCTGAAGACCAGAGGACTGTTGCTGCCCACTCAAGAAGAGCTGGGAACAGCTTATGGACTGGGGCTCAGGGGACGGGCGTACCTGGCAAAGCCAATCAGGGGCGGCTTGGGACTGTGCGCTACTGGGCTACCGGGCTGGCAGCTCACAAGCTCCGAATCCAGGGACAAAAGGGGACGGTGAACACAGGTGCGTGGAACCCATGCCTGGAGGGCCGGGGACAAAGAGCTGACAACCCAGGCCAACTGACTCTAAGGGAAAAAGGCAGAGGAGCTCCATTGAGTCCCACTGAGGGGAGCCCCAGTCCTCACAAACTCTTGACTCAGTGTCGGGGCCAGGCCACCCAGAAGGGGTGCTGCAAATTCCTAGCAACTGGGCTGGAGGCAGGACATCAGCTAGGGTCCATCTCAGGAAGGGATAAAAGGAAACCTAATATCTACCCAGCCTGTCCCACACAGGAGGAGCTGGCCTGACTGGACACTTTTAAAGCCAGCCAAAAGAAGATTTTTTTTTGTTCTCTTGTTTTTTGTTTGTTTGTTTTTCCCCAACCTTCTTCCTATCTGTCCTTCTTTATTTTTTTAATTCCTTTTTCCTTCCCTTCATTTAGTATTCCTAGTCTTCTCCTCTTTTTATTTCTTTTTTCTTCTTCTTTTTCTCCATTCCCCTATTCTTTATCCACAGGTGAGACATTAAAACCTGGAGTTGTGAAGAGAATACAGTTAGATTCAGACAAGGGACAGCACAAAAACAGAGACCGTGGCACAAAATTAACTTTGCAGCACCAGAGAACTTGACAGATCAATTTAAGAAACAGAGGCTAGCAAGAAGAGTCTCACAAACAATGGGAAAACAAACAATCCCCAAATGAAAGGAGGAAGCCCCAGAAAGAATGATAAATGGAGTCAAGCCAACTATCAGATATTGAGTTCGAAGCATTGGTTATCAGGAAGCTCAAGAAGCTCAAGAAGCTTGATGAACTCACAGAAAATTACCAGAAACTACAGGGAAACTATAATGAACTCACTGCAAACTATGCCAACATGAAAAAGGAAATAGAAACTATTCACAAGGGCCAACAGGAAATGAAGAATACAATATCTGAACTGAAGAACACAATAGAAGGAATCTAAAGCAGGCTCAATGAGGCAGAGGATCGAATCAGTGAGCTGGAGGACAAGGTAGAAAAACACCCAAAAAGAACAAGAACAGGAAAAGAGACTCAGAAAGAATGAAGAGGTATTAAGGGAAATGTAGGACAACATGAAACATGATGATATTTGTAAAATAGGGATATCAGAAGGAGAAGAGGAGGAGCAAGGGATAGAAAACGTGTTTGAAAAAGTAATGATGGAAAACTTCCCTAATCTGATGAGAGAAAAAGTCACACAAATCCAGGAAACACAGAGAGTCCCAATCAAAAGGAACCCAAACAGGCCCACTTCAAGAAACATCACCATTAAAATGGCAAAATTCCAAGACAAAGAGAGAATCTTAAAGGCAGCGAGGCAGAAACAGGAAGTAACATACAAGGGGGCCCCGATAAGGTTAGCAGCTGACTTCTCAATGGAAACACTCCAAGCCAGAAGAGAATGGCAAGAAATATTCCAAGTAATGAGAACCAGAGGCTTGCAACCAAGACTACTCTACCCAGCAAGGCTCTGGTCAAGATAGATGGCCAAATAAGGAGCTTCCCAGACAAAAGAAGTCTAAAAGAATACACCTCCACAAAAACAGCTATGAAGAGATGCTAAAGGGACTGATTTAAGGAAATGAGGGGAAAGAGAGAGAGAAAGGAACACAGGTACAAAAAAAAATTGGCAATGATGAGGAACTATCAATAATAACCTTAAACATAAATGGATTAAATACTCCAATTAAAAGACATAGTATAGTGGAATGGATAAGGAAGCATGACCCACACAGATGCTGCCTACAAGAGACCCACCTCAGGACAAAAGACTTACACAGACTGAAAGTGAAGGGCTGGAAACAATTTTTCCAAGCAAATGGACAAGAAAAAAGAACTGGGGTAGCAATACTCATATCAGACAAAATAGACTTCAAAAAAAGGGCTGTAAAGAAAGATCCAGAAGGACACTTCATAATACTCTAGGAAAGAATCCACCAAGAAGACATAAATATTGTAAATATATATGCAACCAACACAGGAGCACCCAAATACATAAAGACAATCTTGGAGGATTTCAAGAAAGACATTGATAGCAACACAATTATACTGGGGGACTTCAACATCCCACTGTCAAAAATAGACAGATCCTCCAAACAAAATATCAGCAAGGATATTGTGGCATTGAACAATGCCCTGGAAGAAATGGACTTAACTGATATATACAGAGCCTTTCACCCCAAAGAAGCTAAATACACATTCTTTTCAAATGCACATGGTACATTTTCAAAAATAGACCATATGATAGGACATAAAACAAGCCTCAACAAATTCAAGAAAATTGAAATCATACCAAGTATTTTCTCTGACCACAAGGGACTGAAATTAGAAACCAACCCAAAGGAAATAACCCCAAAACACTCAAAATCATTGAGACTGAATAGCATGCTATTAAACAATGAATGGGTCAAGGATGAGATTAGGGAAGAAATCAAAAAGTTCCTCGAAAAAAATGAAAATGAGCTTATAACAACCCAAAATTTATGGGACACAGCGAAGGCAGTCCCAAGAAGGAAGTTCAAAGCGATACAGGCCTACCTAAAAAAAAATAGAAACAAATCACACAAACAACCTAACTCTATACCTACAAAAACTCGAGGAAACAACAACAAAGACAGCCCAGAGCAAGTAGAAGGAAGGAAATAACCAAGATGAGAGCAGAATTAAATGACATAGAGACTAAAAGGACAATTCTAAGGATCAGTGAATCCAGGAGCTGGTTCTTTGAAAAGATAAGCAAAATCGACAAGGCTTTAAGCAGGCTCATCAAGAAAAAAAGAGAGAGGACCCAAATAAACTCAATCAGAAATGAAAGAGGAGATATGACAACTGATGCCACAGAAATACAAAGAATTGTCAGACAATACTATGAAGAACTGTATGCCAAAAAATATGAAAACCTAGGAGAAATGGACAAATTTTTAGAAAAATATAATCTTTCAAAACTCAATAAAGAAGAAACAGAAAGCCTGAACCTACCAATAACAGCGGATGAAATTGAAGCAGTAATCAAAAAACTTCCGAAACATAAAATCCCTGAACCAGATGGTTTCACAGGAGAATTCTACAATCATTCAAGGAAGAACTAATACCTATCTTTCACAGACTATTCCAAAAAATTCAAAATGATGGAAGATTCCCAAACTCTTTTTATGAAGCCAGCATCATCCTAATCCCCAAAACAGAAAAAGATGGAACAAAGAAAGAAAACTTCAGGCCAATATCACTGATGAACATTGACGCTAGAATCCTCAACAAAATATTAGGAAACCTCATCCAGCAATACATCAAAAAGATCATACACCATGACCAAGTGGGATTCATCCCAGGGATGCAAGGATGGTACAATATTCGCAAAACAATAAATGTAATACATACATAAACAAAAGCAAAGACAAAAATCACATGATCATATCAATAGATGCAGGAAAAGCATTCAATAAGGTACAGCATCCATTTATGATAAAAACACTTAGCAAAGTGGGAGTATTCCTCAACATAATAAAGGCCATATATGAGAGACCTACAGCCAACATTATATTCAATGGACAAAAACTAAAATCTTTCCCAGTAAGATCAGGAACAAGACAAGGTTGCCCACTATCACCACTTCTATTCAACATAGTGCTGGAAGTTTTCATCACAGCAATCAGAAATTTCCTCCAAATTGGAAAGGAGGAAACAAAACTGTCATTGTTTGCAGATGACATGATAGTGTACTTAGAAAATCCTATAGACTCTGCCAAAAAACGAATTGATCTAATAATTGAATTTGGCAAAACAGCAGGTTATAAAGTCAATATCCAGAAATCAAAGGAATTTTTGTATACCAACAGTGAAACAGTAGAAACAGAAATCAGGAAAATATCCCATTTGATATAGCAACAAAAAATAAAATACCCAGGAATAAACCTCACCAAGGAGGTAAAAGACCTGTACTCAGAAAACTACACAACACCGAAGAAAGAAATCATGGAAGATACAAACAAATGGAAACATATACCATGCTCATGGATTAGAAGAATAAACATCATCAAAATGTCCATTTTACCCAAAGCAACTTATAGATTCAATGCAATCCCTATCAAAGTACCAATGGCATATTTCACGGATATAGAACAAACACTTCAAAAATTTATATGGAACCATAAACGACCCCGAATATCAGCTGCAATCTTGAGAATGAAGAGCAAAGCAGGAGGGATCACAATTCCTGATATCAAACTGTATTACAAGTCCACTGTAATCAAAATAGCTTGGCACTGGCATAAAAACAGAGAGATAGACCAATGGAACAGAATAGAGAGCCAAGAAATAAGCCCAAGTCTCTACAGGCAATTGGTCTTTGACAAAGCAGGCAGAAGCATAAAATGGAATATAAACAGCCTCTTCAACAAATGGTGTTGGGAAATCTGGACAGATACATGCAAAAAAATGAAACTCGAGCACCAACTTACACCATACACAAAAATAAATTCAAGGTGGATAAAAGACTTAAATGTAAGTTGTGACACCATAAAAGTTCTAGAGGAAAATATCAGTAGGAAAATCTCAGACATTCCACACAGCAACATCTTCATTGATATGTCCCCTAGAGCTAGGGACATAAAGGAAAGAATAAACAAATGGGACCTTATCAAAATAAAGAGCTTCTGTGGGGCTAAAGAAAATAGTATAAAAATAAAAAGAGAACCAACCATATGGGAAAACATATTTGCCAATGATACTTCAAACAAGGGTTTGATCTCAAAATATATAAAGAACTCATATGACTCCGCTCCAAGTAGTCAAAAAACCCAATGAAAAAATGGACAAAAGACATAAACAGACACTTCTCTAAAGAGGACTTACAGAGGGCCCAGAGACATATGAAAAGATGCTCAACATCATTAGCCATCAGACAGATGCAAATTAAAACCACAATGAGATACCACCTCACGCCAGTCAGAATGGCCATCATCAACAAAGCAACAGATAACTGTTGGAGGGGATGTGGAGAAAAGGGAACCCTATTGCACGGTTGGTGGGAATGCAGACTGGTGCAGCCACTGTGGAAAACAGTATGGAACTTCCTCAGAAAAATGAAAATGGAACTTCCTTTTGACCCAGCAATTCCACTACTGGGATTATACCCTAAGAACCCTGAAAATCCAATTCATAAGAACCTATGCACTCCAATGTTCATAGCAGCACAATTCACAATAGCCAAGTGCTGGAAACAACCTAAGTGCCCATCTAGAAATGAGTGGATCAAGAAACTATGGTACATTTACCCAGTGGAATTCTACGCAGCAGAGAGGAAGAAGGAGCTTACACCCTTTGCAACAGCATGGATGGAACTGGAGAGCATTATGCTAAGTGAAGTAAGCCAGGCGGTGAGGGATAAATACCATATGATCTCACCATTAACTGAAACATAATCAACAAAAGCAAGAAACAAGCAAAACATAACCAGAGACATTGAAATTAAGAACAGTCTAACAATAGCCAGGGGGGACGGGGGAGGGTACAATGGGGAGATGAATTTTCAGGAACCACTGTAGAGGACACATGGACAGAACCAAAGGGGAGGAGGGAAGCAGGGGAAAGAGGTGGGGTTGAAGGGGGGGTGGGGTGGGGAGAGGATGCAGACAACTGTAATTGAACAACAATAAAGTAATTATAAAAAAAGTATTAATTGCAGAAAAAAGAGGATTTCCAACCATGTTGGAGGCTTATGTAGACACACTGCCTCCTCGCACAATCAAAAGGCTAACAGCTAATTTAAAACAAAAAGTCAACCATAACTGAGAGAAAATCAAACTGTATGGAAGTCTGACAACGAAGGATTTACAGAAGAAACATTCATCCGGACTGGTAGGAGGGGGAGAGACAGGCAGCTGGGAGGAGAGGACTCATGGAAAGACTGCAGCTAGCAGACAAGGTGGTGGCTGGCAGACCCTGTGAGGTGGCAGATTGTGGACTAGGTTGTCCCACATTCATGTGCAGATAAACTGGGAGGAACAACTGGGCAAATGGCCAGGCAAACCAGAGTTCCAGTGAGGGGAAATAAAGCCTCAAACCTCTGATTGAGAACACCTGTGGGGGTTGAGGCAGCAATGCAAGAAACTCCCAGCCTCACAAGAGAGTTCATTGGAGGGATCCACAGGGTCCTAGAATGTACACAAGTAAGAACCAGAAGGGCCCAATTTGTTTGTGGGTAGGTGGGGTAGTGACTGGAAACCAGCAGAGAGCAGAGAAAGTGGCATTGTTCCTTCTCAGACCCCTCCCCCACAAACAGCATCACAGTGCAGCAATGTGGGTTACCCTGCCCTGGTGTACACCTAAGGCTCCGCTCCTTATAAATAACAGGTGCATCAAGGCAAAAAAAAAAAAAAAAAAAAAAAAAAAAAAAAAAAAAAAAAAAAAAAAAAAAAAAAAAAAAAAAAAAAAAAAAAAAAAAAAAAAAAAAAAAAAAAAAAAAAAAAAAAAAAAAAAAAAAAAAAAAAAAAAAAAAAAAAAAAAAAAAAAAAAAAAAAAAAAAAAAAAAAAAAAAAAAAAAA